>BMAO01034043.1:0-17025 GCA_019973975.1 Trichonephila clavata
TGAATGGAGAAGTTCTTCATATTTTCTGGATTAACGTTGATCCAGCGAGGAACGGTAACATTTTCCAATACTTTTAGTTCCCTAAACCATTGTAAAAATTCTTGTCGAAGGGATCCAGTGATTTCTTCGTCCCATTCCAACGATAATTTCCAGGTTTTTTGTAGCATAATTTTGGACAAAGCATTACAGGAGATACAAATCCAAATGGATCAAACACTTTGTGAGTAACCGATAATATTGTACGTTTAGTAATGTTGTCGACATTTACTTCTTTCAACCAGCTGATATTTAGCGAAAAACAGTCTTCAATTTTATTCCATTGAAGGCCTAACAGATCTGTTTTGAAGGATCTTCCATCCTCTGTTAGTGAAGATTCCCAATCCCGCAGAATGAAACCACCTTTTTTTAATAACTCATTAGAAACACTTATCACTCGCTGCAAATCTAATTCACTGTGGACGCTGGTTACAAGATTGTCCACATAAAAACTCTTCAAAAGACAACTAGTTACAAAAGGATCAACATCAGTATTTTGTTCAAGATGATACTTCAATACAGCTCCTAGTAGAAAAGGACTGCTGCGAACGCCAAAAACTACTCTGGTATGCCGAAAAAACCTGTAGTCTTTGCAAGCCTTATTTGTCCACCATAGAAATCTCAAGAAGTCTCTGTCTTCTCTACAGAGGCTAATTTGCAAAAAGGCTTTCTTTATGTCTGCGATTACACCAATCTTCTTTTCTCGAAAACGCAGCAAAATATCAGGAATGAGCTCAATCAAGTTTGGACCACTATGTAAGGAGTCATTTAGTGACGGATGTCCTTTGAGTCGAGCAGATGCATCAAAAACCGGGCGAATAGGAGTTGTCTTACTAACTTTGATAACAGGTCTGTGAGGTAGATAATTAGCAGGCAAATCTTTCTCTTCAATTGGTACTTCTTCGATAATTCCTTCACGCAGCCATTCGGAAAATATGCCCTCATAACTATCGTACAAATTTTCCTGAAATAACTTCTTGGTTGTGGTGTCTAACCTTCTTTAGCTTGCTCAAAATTATCAGGTAAAGGCACACAGAGTTATCTAACCAAGGCAAATGAACTTCATAGCGATTATCTTCATTGTACCTAACAGTTTGAAGAAAATTTTCAGTATTCAAATCATCTTGCTCTTTTTTAGACAGCTTTTCAATAGGATCCTTGATTCCAATAGAATCCAGTTTTCCAGAAGTCCGAAATGTCAAACTCTTTAGCGAAAAGTGATGTCACTAACATGGCATTGCTTGTAGTAACTTTACTATCAGGAACTTTCCCTAACAAAGTCCACCCAAGCAAAGTTTCAATGGCTACTTATCCGCATGGTAAGACCCTACGCTGACCGATTAAAATCTTTCCAAAAAGATCAGCTCCTATAAGTACTTGTACAGGTTGTGTGGCTTTTCTACATATCACTAATGTTATATCCCTTTCTTGAAGCTCTTTTAACCAAGGCGCGGAGTTCACAGGTGATACATCATTACAAATAGCTACCTGATCCAAAGCTTCAAAGTTGCATGCAAATTGTTCTTAATTTTTTCAACCTAATTCTGTAACATGTATGTACAAATTCTTTAGATTTAATCCCACAAACAGTGAATGTACCAGAGTTTCTTTCTTTACAGGAACAGATCCCATTTCTTCGGCAAGACTCTTTACAATATAAGACTTTTGCGAGCCGGTGTCCAGAACAATTCGCACAATTTTTCTTTTTTTATCTGATATGATCTTGCACTTTAGAGTCTGTAAAAACACTTTAGGACCCACACTCAGGTTGGACATGTTGACCTCGTTGAAAACTTCAGCTTCTTCGTCTTCTTGAAATCATTTTTTCTTGACTCGTTTGTTTCGCACATCAAGGGAACATGTTTCTTCCCGCAAATTACACATCTCAAAAATGAACGACATTTTCGGACGGGGTGACCAGGAGCCAGACAGGCAAAACAACAATTTTTTTCCTCAAAATCCTTGTTTTTCATCTAAACTCATTTTTTGTGCAGAAAAACAGTCTGCACTGAGATGAGTTTTCTCGCAAAACACACATGACTTTTTGGTTTTATGAGTATGTGTGGATTGGTAAAAAGACCGGAGGCGGTGGGTGTTTTATTTGTTTTACTCTTGGTTCAAATTTCTTATTTCTAAACCCAATATTGTCTTTTGTTTAAATGAAACCTTGCATCGCCAAACAAATCCTTTCTTCTGATTCTACTTCAGATTTTAAGAATTTTAGTAAGCTACTAAGCCTTTCTTGTGGTTCTCCACTATGATTGAAATCAGGACCTCTTTGTCTTTGCCATGCTCTTAGTATATCTTCCGGTAAGCATGACTCAACCAAAGGATGAAGTAGAGCAGCGCTTTTATCCGTTGTTACGCCAAGTGTCTCTAATGCCCTAATCTGAGACTCCAAATGGTCATACAGCGTACATAAATTAACAGTCGAACTTTGCGAAGCGTTTTGTAAAACCAATTTTAAAAGCTCGCGGACATAGAATTCTATAAGTAAATCAGTTCGACCAAAACGCGATTTTTTAAAGATTCAACAGCTTTGGCGTAGTTGGCGCCGGTGGGTGGAAAACTTTCCACTACCTCCCGAGCGCGTGAGCCGCTAACGGTTGCTTGCACTAAATACTGAAATTTATTTTCTGGTGCTATATCAACATCATTATGAACATATTCGAACTGGCTCCAAAAAAGGTAACCAGTCCTTTAAATCTCCCGAAAAATGGGCGTAATTCTAACTTAGGTAAATGAAATTTCTTTTTTACACTACCTGACTCTGGAGTTTGATCATCTAGAGTATGTAAAACTGTCCGGGAGTTTAATCTCGCCAAATCCAACTCATGTTGTCTTTGTCGTTCTCTTTCTTCTTCTTGGCGCTTTCTCTCTTCTTCTTGGCGCTTTATCTCTTCGTCTTGGCGATTTCTCTCTTCTTTTTTCTGCCTTTCAGAAACAGTTGTGGCTAGTACGGTTGAAACAAAGTCCCGGATCATTTTTATATTCTTTACTGTTTAAAATTACATCTTTCAGTATAGATATGGTAACCTTCAACGGTAAGTCCTCATTGATCTCTTGACACAAAAAAATTAGGTCTTCTTTCTTGAAGCCTTTAACAGATGTAAACATATTGACACTTAATAATCCTGTCACCGGACGCCAGATATCGTAAAAATAAAAAATAAAAAGTTTCTTGTATTAAAAATTAATACTCCAAACTATTAATACTGCCAAATCTCATTTATTTCACAAATTATAATGCCAACTAGAGTCCAAGACTCACCTAGTTATAAACAATTTTTTCATGGAATACTGTTAATTAAACAAAACAGAACGAGCACTTCCTTGTTGCCACAGCGTGCAAAATAATATACTTTTTCAATATCGTTCAGTTCATGGTGACAAAAAATTAACAATGATAAATAAATTCACGTGAACAAAATAATAAATTTAAATAATTGTTTTGCTTTTAACATAATAAACTGAAATTTATAAAGTGGATCTCACAATTTTATTACAAATATAAATGGAAGGGAGAAAATACAAACATAAAGAAAAATTTTAAAAGACTATACAGTAAACAAAACTACTTACAGCATTAAGGCTTTGAGAACAACAAAGACAAAACAGGCAGCCAGGAAATACTTAAGCGTTTCAACTCATTTTGTAAATTTTCTCATTTACAAAAGAACAGATTGCAATGCCACACATGTTCCGCAGTTTCAACATCCTGATCACATGAACAAATGTCACTCTTAAGTAAATTGAACGTAGACAAATAGCTCTTAAAATTTCCATGCCCTGTAAAAATCTGAGATACCTTAAAATCAGTAAAATATTCCTTGCATTTTAGCCACTAATAAATTGCCGGGAAAAAAATATTTTATTCCAGAAAGCTTTAGGTGAAGCTAAAAATTCGGTAATACAGGCCGAAACAGTTCTTCCTCAAGCTGAATGCTTCTAGTGGGACAACGGCACAAACGTGGAAATGTCCACATCCTGGTAAGTTGCCTTTTTGACCAACTAGTCCCCTCTAATTGCCAAGATTTCCACTATTATTTTATAGTTTGCCTTTACTTTTTTTTAAAAAAAAGTATTCCTTTCAGATTATGTTTCATGATTTAATTTTTTTCTTGAAGTCATGGAATTTTTTTTCGTAAATTATGCATTAAAATTGAATTAAGTATTTTAGTTTAACTTCTAGGACACATATTTCAATCAAAAATTAGGTTGTATTATAAGTAATCGGCTCACTGTATTACGAATATTTCTCAGATAGTTAAACATATTGAAATACATACCTCTTGAGTCCTGTTTAAACGTGAAAACAGAAAAACGTTTTATCAGTGGCGTGTACAAGAGCTTATAAAACGCAATCTTCTTTCTAAATTTCTTTTTATACAAAAGTCATAGTTCTTCAAAAGATCTAATCTTAAGCCATAGATTTCAAAATGTGTTGATGCTAATTCATTGACTAACGCTTTTTCCTCTTCGGTATTGAATTTCACCTCCGTTGCAAATTTAACGAATATGTAAATCACAAAATGATTTAATGATAAGTAAACATATGATAATATCACTACGAAAACCTCCGATTGCCTTCCTTTTTAGAAGCGGAGAAGATTCTTAAAAATGTCTTGGAAACACATTAAATCAAAGTGCAAGGTTCTTATCTAAGGAGTTTTCAGCGATATTAAATTCAAACATTGATTAAATATAGTAATAATAATTAAGATATCAGAAAACTACATTTTTAGAACTGCATTATGCTAATTTTTTTTCTTTCTAAATATAAACAGACACACATTTTACATTAAATAGAAATATTTTACCATGTAACACAAAAATTATAACTGCTTTCTGAAAATGACTTTTGATAATTTCGTTTATATTGCATAAGTTTTTCCATTTTGATTCTGAATACAAAAAGAGTACTTTCATTTTAAGCTTAAATATACAATAATGTTTTTTTATGCATTTTGCGTGATGGAATTTAAGAAAAGAACATAACAGAATTTAATTCAAAATATTTCATTTTGAAGAGATATGAATTAATAAATATTAATGATATATATGTTCCTCAATTAATAATAATATCTATTACTATTTAAACGACCTAGGAAATTCGACGATTTCAGTTACAGTAGTTACAACTACTTTTCATCCGCCATTTTGAATTCATAATCGCAATACTAATCTTATGGAAGTCTTACTGTGTGTCATTCTCATATCTAAAGCAGTGCATCAATTTGAATGAAAAAAATGGGTAAAAAAGTAAAAAGCCAAAAATAGATAAAGTTTCTCAGAATTAAATTTTTTTTCTCAGATTTTTGTTGTGTAACAAAACTTGTCTTTACTCTCAGTTGCTGGATATTTGTTGGAGTGATTTTTTGAAAAGGAACGGAAATACGTAACAGGAAGTCGGGGGAAGCGCGCTCTGTTTGATTTGACCAATTCATCTCCTTGGGGGTGTCTCTTCGCTAGCCTCGTCTCGGGGTCCAACTGTAGTAGCAATTAAGACGCCCGCCTACCGCACATACCAGCAAGTCTTATTAGACTTCATCCAGAATAAACTTGTGATTCTTACGCTCAATTCTCAAAGTCTCAGGGCTCGTTGTGTATGAAATCTCTGAGAATATATTTATATATGTGTAAACTTTATATTAACAATTATATTTCCTGTTAAGCGTCTGACAAAGCTCATCATTCTTTAAAAAAATAGGAGTAAGTAACATGGAATTATTTGAATAAATATTTAAGTGCTTATCATTTTCATACTTTGAGGTTAATTCCTGTCACTGTCAATATAATATTTTTAATTGTGATTAAAAAAGATTTCTCGTTTAAAAAAAGCTAACTAATTAAGGGTATTTTTGATTTTCTCTAGTATTTTTAATTTTTAAGCATGCGCATGACTCTTCGCTACCCTCGTCTGGGGTTCCAACTGTAGTAGCAGTTAAGACGCCCGCCTACCGCACATACCAGCAAGTCTTGTCATTTTGGTGGTCGCATACATTTCTCCGAATCAAACAGTTAAAAAAATAAAAGATTTCCTGCATTTTGTACTTTTACCGTATCCCGCGAAGGTGGTTCTACTCTTTTTTAAAAAAAACTATCACTCGCTTCCCATGAATTTTGAGTGGTGATTTTAACGTTAACTTCAGTTTGCCAGAGGCTGAGCCGCTCATAGCTTTTCTGAAAGATGAACTCAAGCTCGAAATGAACACTAATCGAAATGTTTCGACAACTAACAGTAGTACAGTTATTGACGCCGTTTTTCAACAATTTTTAAATACTTTGAAATCACAAGTATATGTGTCATACTTTAGTTTTCATAAATCTATTGTCTCCGCTCTTCCCCAAATTGAACAATAATAAATATTTATGATAAAAAACTGTATTACTCCTTGTGTTAATTAAATAAAATTTTCATTAAAGATGTAATTATTCGATAGAAAATTATTTCCAGTCATAACCGATTCATTTCTTTCAGGATTAAAAACACTATTGCGTATTTACCATGATAACAAGTCAGATGTTAAACATCATATGCGACTACTGTAAGACTCGTTTTTTTTTTAAACGTTCCGCAAATTTTTAAGAAACATGAGGAAAATGCTTTTATTTACAATATAACACTAGAAAAATTAATCTTTTACAAAGAGCTATAATTGAATACGAAGATAGTAGACATCAAATGGTTGATTAACTAGCACGAAATGTAAGCAGAACAGAACAAACGTAAAATCAAAAGTTTAGTTTTTGTCCTTTCTCTGTAGTACAAATTTGTATGTAACATGTCGCCATGGGAAATTCTAAGATCATCATGATTTTATCATTATTGTAGAAAAACCATCCTTAATTTTATTTGTTTATTTGTAAATTTGCTGCGCTTAAATTGCATTCAATTTGATCGTGTCTAGATTTGAGGAAAGAAATTAAATATTCCAACAGAGATGAACATTACGCTGATGAATTTAAGATGGTAGGTGAATGAGAGCAAGGGAAGCTATTTGTTTTTGAATTAAAAAAGGATTTCGGAGAAAAATAAATAAATATAAATATTTCATTAATTGTTTTGCCTTATTTTTTTTATTTTTCTTAAAATTACATCTGTCTTCTTCCATTCTGTGTATTTTGTTGTTGCTTTACATAATACTATATACTTTCCCGTATTCTTTTACTTTAAAAATCTGAATTCGTTTTTGAACAAGATGTTAATTTTGTATCAGATTAAGAATTCACTTTTTTTCTGCAAAAATGACAATTTTTGTTAAAATTTCATGTAACACGTTGCTGTTTATCAACTCTCATTTTTCTGACTTAAGTTATTTAAATGAATTTTCCTGACTTTTAATTATAAGATATTTCACTAATATATTTCTGTCAAAGTGCCTTCAGATGAAAACTAAACAGAAAAATCTACGTTTTTTTTTTTAATGCTTAGAACATTTCCAAGTGTTGAATAAATTTACTCCCAAATAATAACCTTGTTGACATATAATACGTTAAATTCACAATCTTCTTTGGTTTTTTACATATTGCACAATATTGTTTCAGAGAATTTAAAATATATTATAATAGATATTATCATATTTGATAGTATAACTATATTAATTAAATAGTAACTTTACTTCTAAATGAAGCCCAACTGTAATTTTTATTTTTGAGAAATATTACATTAATTTTACAGTACAAAAAAATTCTTGTAACGATTTTCACAATGAAACTTGAAACTGTACTAATTTTCAAAGTGATGATAAAGCAGTTGTTCACTGAAAAAAATTATTTTTCCCTAAACTTCCACCTATAGCTCTTGTTGATGTAATGTGGGTGATGGGGAAGTTTGGAGAGTGGGATGCCAGCTCACAGGTACCATCCTCGTCACTAGACCGCGGTTCAAAAATACGAAGTCCATCTCGAATAACCCAAGGGAACTTCAAAATACAACGTTAATAAAAAATCAAATCAAACCTATCTATCAGCTACTTCAAATTTGAGACTAAAATTAATGCTTGGAAGCATAATATGTTCTATAAATTCAGATCACTGTATTTTCTTTGTCTTAGCATGGTCAAGTTCTTTTGAAGTAGTAAAAATCAAGGAACGTTTTGATTCAATTCTGTTTTTTCCTCCAAACATGAAAAGAAGTAGAGATGTAACTTTTACTTGATTATTGTTTTTATTATCATTATTATTATTATTGATGGATTTCGTCTGATTCTATACTGGTGTTCAAAATTAAGAGAATTTTCAATTTTGAGGGATTATCTCTAGAGCTACTGAAAAGATTTTAACCCTTTATCTACCGACGCTACTTATATAAGTACAACTCACTTAAAAAATTACATAGAATAACCATATAAATACTCAGACGATAGTTAGCAGGAATATTCTTTTAAATCCACTCTACCGAGATATGTGGCAGCACGGATTCTATGATGAGTATTTTAGCGACGAAGGCGAATATATATATATATATATATATATACTAGCTTTGACCCGCGGCTCCGCTCCCGTTGATGCCTTTAAATAACTGTCAAAGTCGTAATCATTATCATTAGAAAGTAAATAATATAATATGGTAATTTTTTTATTGCTTGACTGGAACCAATAAAATTTGAAAATTCTAAAATTGAGCTTAGTTTAAAAAAACTGAAAACGCAATTTATTATAATAATTAACAACAGAAATTCAATAACTTAAACTATTAATTATTAACTTAAACTATTTTATTGATCTTGCGTGCAACGACTGATCCCAATTTAAATTTTGTTGCAAGCCCGGATAAATTTTAGCAATAAGATTTACATCATTTTCTTCTACATTACAAAATTCTCTGGAAGTAAAATATAGCCTCCAGCATTTGCGTCCAAACATCCATAACCGATTTTCAATTGCGTCTCTGCATAATGTTCTGAATCTACGTCATTATGAAGATGCACTCTCGTATTCGTTTTCAGACTGAATTTTTCGACTTTTCTCCATAAGATTGAATTCACCAGCCAATATATAATGAAGCTACCATTCCTCCTATAATATCTGTACTATCTCGTAAATCCTGAAGATTTCGATTTAACGCTTCTATAGCTTTCTTGTGATACATCGTACACTAAAAGCTTACATTGTGGAAGCATCCTGTCCTGGGAGCTATTTTTTCTGAAATTTCAGATGAGTGAATCTTCAAATGCAAGACTAAGCGATAATTTTAAAACGGAATGTGCAGTACGACCGTGTCGTGGTCAGTAAAGTCGTGCCTATACCAGAAGAAGCCATAGCAAATGCTATCTTCTAGGTTTTTCTGATGGTCATTAATAATAAGTTTAGCAAAAACGTTTTTCCTGTTCCTCCAGGGGCTTCGAGAGAAAAAAAGTGCACCACTAACGGATTCTATTTTGCGTAACTCTTGTTGAAAAACGTGACATTGTTCTGGAGTTAATTGAGGGATAAACTATGCCACTTGATGTTGCAATGCTATAAAATCGTAGTTTAGTTCTCAATTAATTTCATTATCGAAGCCATTTCCGTCGACACGTCTAAGGCTAATCCATTCCAAAATCATGTAGCTTCTTCCTAATCATTCTGAAAACCTTTATTGCGTTTCGTTGTAGATGACATAAAAAGACATATTTGACTTTTTTTTCATCGCAAAATATTTTCCGCCATGTAGTCTTTGTACTGATTCCAAAAGGTTTCTGGATTAGAAAAACCGAAGATGAAATAAGTATTGCGTACAGCTCCCTAATTTAATTTGGTGAGGGACATTGTATGGATGCCTCCATAGTATATCTTCAAAGTAATATCTCCATGTAGGTTCAATATAAGTGAAAATTTTTGTGCAAAATATGAAAATTGTATAATAAGGCTAAAAAAAAATTCAAAGTAATAAATACTTTCGAAACTAATCAAACTAATCAAAACAACAAAAGTAATCAAAAATTTTATGAAACTGTCAGTTAATATTACCATAGAATTTTCAATATCACGCGCTCGCAATTCGCTCTAAAACTTTATTTCGTTTCCCTCTTTAAAAAGAGGGAGAAAATTTGCATTAAAATATCTGGGATTGTCGGAATAGAGAACTTCTTAGCCAACTTGGCGATATTTCTCAAAGTTTGAGTTTGACATTTAACAAACGTAACGTAATAAACGTTAGACATTTAATAAAATACCATTTAAAAAATTGCTTTTTCTAAAGATGCTAAATAACGCAATGTTTCAGTTATTTGTCACAAATGTGAGAAAATTCTTATTAAAAATTCCATTATTGACCAATTGCATAATTTTTGCGCCAACTTGCCGGGGAGTAAGCAACGTCAACGTTTTACCCGCACAGTTACCGTTCCCTTAGAAATATGGAGATAAAATATATCTTATGTTACTCGCTGATGATGTAGCTTTCCATTGGTGAAAGAATTTTTTAAAACGAACCAGAAGTTCCCGAGATTAGCCGGAACAAACAGACAGACTGACATACAAAAATTTTAAAAAATTGATTTTTGATTATAAGTACCGTATATACATTTAAATGCATTTAGTAAAAAGTTGCTAATTTGAAATAACAAACAGACACTTCAATTTTATTTATTTGTATAGATATATATATAATAAAAATTTCTCTACAAGAGAGAGATGAGCAAACATGATTAAAACTGAAAAGAAATGAAATTGCAAGATAACCAGACAACAGAATTTAAAAGAAAATATGAAAAATTAAAATAATAAAGTTAAATATAATAAATTATAAGTAAAAAAGCTTTTTTAAAACAAGCTTTTATTTAAACGCGCTAAAAAGAATAAAATAAATTTTTCTTTAAAACTTTTTTTACTATTAACTTTTTCCGTCATTACACAATTTATATGATATAAAAGCTCGTCGCGAGATTAAAGTACTCTTATTTACTTAGTTTGAAATTTTTAAAAATTAAAATCAATCAGATCAAGTTATTTAATTTACTTGTTTATCTGCAGAGGTAAATCTCGCGACAAGCTTTTATATCATATAAATTGTGTAATGACGGAAAAAGTTGATAGTAAAAAAAGTTTTAAAGAAAAATTTATTTTATTCTTTTAGCACGTTTAAATAAAAGCTTGTTTTAAAAAAGCTTTTTTACTTTTAATTTATTTTTCACTTTTTAGTTATCACTGGACAGGTTTCTCAGTCTGTTCATCTCATTCAATGCATCATTGTTGCTAGGTGTTTGCCGGTTATTTTCGAACAGTTAGCTAAATGAATTCTCGCAAAAAGGGTACTAGACGAAAAACACAATTTGTTTTTAAATCCGTAATTTTTAAGCAATTTTTTCAATATTCGTACAGATCTTGGTTAATATTGTCCTACACACGAAAAAAAAAGTTTCATGAGATTTTCTTCATAAATGACGAAGTTATTAAATGTTTAATTAAAATTTTGAGTATTTCTTGAAAAATCGTAAAAAAAAGTTTTCGGCATTTTATTTTTTAAATGACTAATTCTAAAAAAGCAAAGCATGAGCTGTTTTAGTACGGAATGTCGATTCATTTAAACAAAAAAAATTCATGCGCAACGATTTAGACATTATTTTCATAAAAACGCATCGATTTTGATTTATTTAAAAAAAATCGTAAGAAATACAAATATTATTATTTCGTAAAAACCATTATACCTTATCGGGACGAAATAAATGATCTTTCCGATTCTGTAATTATTTTTTGTCTGAGTTTCATAGATTAAAGTTAGATAACTTTTTTAAAGAATTTTCACAATGCTCAGTTTCAGAATGCTCACCCTCTCAGTTTAACTTTGCAGCGTTGAGAAAGGTATACAATGAACCAATCTACTTGAAAAATAGCTCTACTTTTTTTTGTTTAGAATTTAAATCGAAGAAAATAGATAGAAATTTCTAAACAAATTGCATACCTTGCAGAAATTAGATTATTTTTACGTTGTAGAAATGTAATTATTTTTTAGACAAAGTTAATTAATACAGTCATTAGCGCAACGTTATGAAATTCCAATTTGGCTGAAAACCGATTTTCGACGCCAACTTTTGTCATTGTTGTAACAATAACATTTTTGGATTTATTACTGAACCTATCATATGAAATCAGTGATGTACTAACAGATTATTTTTCAGATGAAGAAGACCCAAAAAATAATCTGCTGAAATTTTCCTTAGATTCTTAAGATGACAATCAAGAGACTGAACAAGACTCAAGGTGCAGTAGTTCATGTTAAGAAAATACAGCATTTCCTTCCCTAGGATGCAGGGCTTTAAAAAACATTCGATCAAAACCTCACTCAAAATGCGCGTGTAATGAATTTTTGTTTATAATGAAACGAAAAACTGCTTCTTTGAATATCATCAAATTAAGTTCATGTGTAAAAGCTATTTTATTGTGCAAAAAAAATTATAAAAATTTATTAATTTTAAAAATAAATATTTTGTGCTGTAAAATTTTTGTATTCTCTGGATATTTAGCATTAAGAGTTAAAACTGCGTTTAAAAAGTCATTTTATCTTCTCGTATTATGAGAATATTTTAGACCTTTGGGACTGAGGGTACTTTCAAGTATACCAATTTAATTAATTAACTTTAACTAATTAAATTTCCCAAACATGGGTATTTTATTTATGTATATCCCTTAATATTCAATGTAGGGATTCAAAAATATATTTTGCAGGAAAAAATTTGCAGTAAATTAAAATGCGGTAGATAAAGGGTTAACATGCATTTAGGACGGGGTTACAGTAGAATAAAAGATAATTCTACTTCAATTTTAGAAATTATTATTTGGACGTTCTCTGTTCTTTTTAAATCAAGAATTAAAAGAATATTTTTTCAATGCAATCGAATTTTTAATGCTAAGATGTCTCTCTCTCTCAATAATTTATATATGTAAACAGCATATATATATTCATGTAACATCATGAAATACCCAGCGAAGCGTGCGAGTAACGGCTAGTTTTACATAAAACAAAAATTTTCCAAAATATTCAACATTTATGAAAAGCATGTATTCTTACTTAATCAAACTTCTAGACATCAGTTTATTGGAGATGGATGTATTAGTTTTTAAGACCTATGTTATATCACATGTAGAATATATATATATATATATATATATATATATTTATATATATACATATGACACAATTTAATGCACACAACTCCACTTTTCCATTGCTCATTATTATTATTATTTTCATATATTTTATGAGCACTCGCATGTATACACTTTTTTATTTATCGAATTTATAAAAAATTTTAAGGAATTATATCATTGGAATTTGTTGTAGCAGGGTTTACAAACACTCTTATTTATGCTATTGTTTGAGCCTCTGGGTATTTGGAGGAAATCACATTATGTTCCATTAAGCTTAAAGGTCATATTTTAGTTATTTCACTCAACCATTTATCAGTAGCATTATAATAATTTGATAGATTGCCATCTCAAGTATTTTTCCTTTTGAGAAAACAAAAATGGTTTTTCTTTTGTTTTTATTAAAAAGCAAGCCTTTCTCCACATCAACTAAGTGATATAATGGAAGGAATTAAAGAATTATTTGCTTATTTGTGAAATTATTTAGAATTTAATTGCTGCACGATAGCCAATGCATTCATTTTGAGTTATCTTACTTTGAACTTCCATTTAAAACAGTTTACTCATAATTTTTAAGCAACAATAAAATTAATTGTAAATTAAGAATTAATACTATTTTCCCCATAAATTATAAATTAAAAGTAGATACTATTTCTCTAAATGAAATTTTGAATCAAAGATTTTCCTTATAATTCATTTATTCAAAAAATTTATTTAAATAGGAAATGGGGAAATTATTTTGTATGTGCAAGGATTAAATCATATATATTATTTAAACCTTTCTTTATTTTATTTATTTAATGAAATTATAACTTTTCTTATAAAATACATGTTTTTTAATTTAAAATTATCATATTTTATATATTCCTACTATACTGGACGACTTTTAAGTTTTCATTAACTTGTCTTATACTCATGTTTCTAACAGAAAAGCAATTATTAAACAGATTTAATTTTATAAAATCGTTAACAGCAAACTTTTTTCGGATTTTTCCAGCTTTCAGTGTAGTAAAAATATCTAACTTATTTCTATTTTATTTCATCTGTGTACTAATAAAAAGCAAGAACTGTGATTTTACCAAATTGGTTTATGTTTTTTATATATCTATCGAAAATTATTGTAATAAATAAAGTTACTCTTAAAATTATACCTTTAAATATAAAAAACACAAACAAAATGTAATAAACTATTTTATTGAAAGCCAAATCACATTTCGTAATAATTTTTAAATCTATTGAGGTGAAGCTATTAACTAAAAAAATCACATACAGAGTCACTATCTCTTTTATAGAGTCACTATCTCTTTAATGAAGAGTCACTATCTCTTTTATAGATTCACTATCTCTTTATAGTCACTATCTCTTTATAGAGTCACTGGCAACTTTTATAGATATCACTATCTCTTTATAAGAGTCATTAATCTTTAATGAAAAGTCACTATCTCTTTAATGAAGAGTCACTACATCTTTAATGAAGCATCAATATCTCTGCAATGAAGAATCGCTATCTCTACGACGAAGAGTCTCTATCTCTACATAATTTCATTGACGTCAACTTCCATACTTGAAGCCTATGTTGATATGATGCTAGCTGAATATTTTCTGTCAATACTGAAGCAGTTTTGAAGAATTGCTGGAAATTCTTGCATTTTTATTAGGTTCCAATGTTATTTGCACTGTTTTCAAGAGAATTTTCCAGTTCTTTTGAGATTCATAACTTTTAGAGAAATATTATTTGCTATCAATACAACTTCACAGCATCTGATATCTGCAGGAAAACTTAACAGTTGATCAGAGTTCTGGAAAAGAATTCTTCTTCAGATAGTCATTTTCATAGTATGGTCGAAGTCTTCAATGTCATTCCATGGTAATCACAGGCTTCAGCTTTAGAAGGCTGAACAATGCAATCAATTGTTATTCTTGTGCTAGCATTCTTTTTCTGCTTAGGTGATCACATTTTACAGTGTTCCAGAAAAAGAATATATCCAAAGGAGTAAAACATGTAAGACATGGCGCAGTAATAAATAACTTGCAACTTATTAAGAATCCAAAGAGCACGACAGAAAAGCATCAAACAATGATACTGCCATTGTTAATGACTTGTATATCAACAGCTCATATTTGGGAGCTGCATTTTGCGGTGTTTCAGGAAAAAAATATATCCAACGGAATAAAACATGTAAGACATGTTGCAGAAATAAATCACTTGGAACATGTTAATGATCCAAAGAAACATGACAGAAAACGCGCCAAACAATGATTCTGCCATCAATAATATTTAATTAATGAAAACTTAAGATTACGCAGTGATTAAACAACAACTTTCCTCTCAACTCAGTAAAACTCAGACGGTAAACTGAAAATTTTTTTCAAGGCAACAATATAATCAAAAGGACTGTGGGCATTTGTTGCGAATTTATATTGATTTCAACAATATATTTATTTTGCTTGCTTTGTTACAATAACTGAATCAGATGGTCTACAATGGTTTGTAACAATAAAAACACTTAAAGAAATAAACCTATGGGCGTTTTTTTCTTACATAAATATATATTCTTTTCTACTCTTATTAATTATACTTTCTGTGGTTAATTTTTAAAGTCTTAGAAATATAAGTAAAATTTATTTTTTATTGAAATCATGTGTTATATATCATGTTTTATGAATATCATAATTTTATGTGACACAGGTTGGAGTCCTATAAAGTTAAAAACTCCCAAAAACCAATTTAAGCTAATTTAATTTAAAATGAGCTCAAAATGAAATTACACGATAATTGAAATAAAAAAAATGTCCGAAAAGAATAAAATACGCTTAAATTCGATCAAACTATCATGACAAAATGAAGCATATACTGAAAGAGGAATTAAAACATGAATATTAATCTAAGTTAAAAAATACTCTCCTAAAGAATAAATCAAACCAAAATTTAACTTAGGAATTTTTAAAGAGATAAAAAAGGCCTTTAGTTTCAATCAAAAATTACATCATAAATGCAAAAGAAGAAATGTATGGTTTATTAATGCCGTACAAGAAAGCAACACGAGGGCTATTGGCGACAGATCTTATAACTTTGAACCATGACCTAAACTGGCACCCCCTCCTCTCCGAACTTCCACACCACGCCAACAGGGAGCTTTGAACCTCTATAGACTTAACATGCATCAGCCCCTCTTCGTGTAGGGTCTTCAGTGACACTTTGGCTCAAACTCATGACATTTTGGTTAAGAATACGTGACTATTACCATTAGGCTACCGCAGCCTCACCAGATTATGAAAGATAAAATTTCCCAAAAGGAATTGTTGTCTACCTAGTTTTCAAATAATATAGACCTGACTACATGGCCTAACACCAATAAACAGTATTAATTCAAAATGTTATCATCCTTGGCAGTTAAAGTTTTGCCGACTTATAAAAATTGAATCAGACATAATGGCAAATAATTATTTCATTTTTACAAATTAAGGTAAAAGGCAATAAATAAGAAAAGAAACTTACCTAAATACAACTTCCTTAAATCGGGATTAACCAATAAATTTTAGAGCCTTAGAATATTCGTCAAAGAGAAACTATTTTTTTTGCTACTATTTAAGGTTTGTTATGAGGACCTCTTTTATTAAACTCGTGCTTTAAAAAAAAGAACTCACTGAATTTATATACTCGTAGAAAGAAAACAAAAAACCTGATAAAAACTGAAGAAATTATAGAAGTAGAAATTAAATTATAAATAATTAGGTATTGTTTCAAATCACGATGATTAGAAACAAAGTCTCATTATTGTTATCGTTTTGATATTGTCTTATAAGTGACCTGTCTCTTTCCCTATACGATAGTGAAAAATTTTTTGACTTTCTTGTATTGATAAGGGAAAATCTCATATACTTAACTATTCTGAATCCAAATTCATCTCTCTATAT
>BMAO01034044.1:0-16732 GCA_019973975.1 Trichonephila clavata
TATAATTACTAGCTGTTACCGCCGCTTCGCTGGGAATTTCTGATGTTTTATAAATTTTTACTGCTTATATATATGTATAATTATTCATATCTAAGTCCTGCATAAGAATTCGATTGTATTGAAAAATATACTTATACCTTAACTGTCGCCTGTTGATAAAAAAAAGGGGCAGAACTCATCTAATTGTGTTTTCTAAAAATCTCTAAAATTGAAGCATAGAATGATGTTTGCTCTTTCGTAACCCAAAAACCAAGTGGATTCCCGCAAAACCAATTTTCGCGTGGATCTCTACTCCATAAATTGAACATGCAAGCCAAATTTCAAGTCTAATCTAACAGAAAAAAACAAAGTTTTACTATCAATATCTCGTAATCCCGTTGAAGCCGTTTTCCAAAATAACGCTCTTAGCGGATTTCAACTCACAAAAGAAAAATGCAAACCAAATTTCATTATTATAGTCCTTGTAGCTCGAAAAAGTAATTTTTTTGTCAATACGTCCCAGTAACCCCCTGCACCCCCCAGAACTTGATTTGCTTAAAATACATTCTTAGTGATCCCTATTCAACAAAAGAAACATGCTTAACAAATTTCAAGTATATGGGTCTAACAATTAAAAACAGGAATTTTTTCTGTAACTCCTCTTGACCCTCGCAACCCTCCTTGGGGTCAATTTTCGTTTACTCTTTGTTAGAGAACTCTATTCATGAAAGGAACATGCCTACCAATTTTCAAGCAGATGATCAAATAGTTTAAAATGGAAATATTATCAATTACGCCTCTTAATCTCCCGAAATTAAACTTAGTAGTTATATTCGCGAAACCCATTTTGTAGCGGTTCTCTACTTTACGAAAGGAATCTGCTTATCAAATTTCAAGACTGTACGTCTAATAGTTTAAAAATGGGGATAATTATCTATAACGCCACTTGAGCCCCGCAACGCCACTTCTGGGTCTGTTTTCACAAAACCAATTTTGTAGGGGAATTGCACACTATGAAAGAATCTGCTTAGAAAAATTTGAAGACTGTGCGTCCAATAAATTAAAAATGCAAAAAAATTTATCAATAACGCCCCTTGAACCCCCGCAACGCGGCCTAGGGTCGATTTTCACAAAACACATTTTTAGTGTATCTCTATCCTATGAGAGGAATCTGCTTACCAAATTTCAAACTGTGCGTCTAATAGTTTAAAAATGAAATAATTATTTATATCTGCCCTTAACACCCCTTGAGGGTCAATTTTTCCCAAACCTGTTTTGTAGCGAATACTTACTCCATGAAAGAAACATTCCTACCAATTTTCAAGCAGGGAGGTGAAGTAGTTTAAAAACGAAAATATTTATCTAGTACGCCACTAAATCCCCGCAACGCCATTTAGAGTTCTGTTTTCACAAAACCTTCTTATAGCTGATCTCTACTCTATAAAAGAAATCTACTTATCAAATATAAAGACTGTGCGTCTAATAGTTTAAAAATGGAAATAATTATATATAACGCCCCTTAAGTCCCGCAACGCCACTTGAGGGCAATTTTCACGAAACCCATTTTGTAGCGTATCTCTACCCTATGAGAGGAATCTACTTACTAAGTTTCAAGACTGTACGTCTAATAACTTAAAATCGGAATTTCTGACGCCCCTTAAACCCCGCCCCCGCAAACAATTGCTGCTAATTTGAAATTACAAACAGACACTTCAATTTATTTATTTGTATAGATATAGATTGGGATTATAATAACTATTGTTTAAATGTGACTAAAAATGTAAATAAAAAAAAAGAAAGGATTAAAACTAACCGTAAAACTTATCAATTTTTTGTTTCTTGCATTGCTTTTTGCTTATGAAGCCTTGATTTATTATTTTTAAAAGTGCATCCGAAACAGCCGATGCTCTACTTAACTGAACAGTGAGATTCTCCTTTCATAAAAAAAAATTATGGCACGTGTCAGCGTATTATCATGTGCGCGTAACACTATTATGTCTCATGAACAGCATCGGTCGCCAGTAACCAAAACAACGACTTCATTAGCTCAGTTTGGCGTTCAATTTGGCGTTCATCTTGGCATTCAGTTTCACGTTCACCCGTATAGTTTCCGTTCCCGTAAGAATACGGGAATAAAATATAGCCTATGTTACTCCCCGTTAATGTAGCTTTCCATTAGTGAAAGAATTTTTAAAATCGCATCAGCCGTTTCTGAGATTAGCCGGAACAAACAGACAGACAGACAGATAGACAGACAGACAGACAGACAAAAATTTTAAAAATTGGTTTTTTGTTATGAGTACCGTATATACTTTTAGTGCATTAAGTAAAAAGCTGCTAATTTGAAATTACAAACACACTTCAATTTTATTTATTTGTATAGATATATATATATATATATATATATTAAAGGAGATAATCTCTCATATTTTTAGAAATAAACAAATACTTTAGTTAAAGTTTTTTTTTTTTTTTTTTTTTTTTTTTTTACAAAACAAATGCTTTGAATTTACCTCCATTATATTTATTCAGAGCTAATTAATTATACACAAAGATTAATTCATACAAAGTGTTTTTCGATATAATAGTTAAAAGATATAATTTGGAAGAGAATATATACTTGTAGTATGGTATTTTATTTCACATTTTTCATTGCTTTTCTCTATTTTTTTATTAATAGTTTTTGGAAAAAAATAAAGATTTACAAAAAAATTGTTAATAATATTGCGTAAGTTAGTGAATAGTTCAAGAAAATTCATTTCTGTTCCAGATAATAATATGTGTGGAAAATAAATCCTTAATTATTCACATATAATTAATTTAGATTTTGTAACAACTGAAACATCATGACACTTAGGCAGGATTCCTCTGAAACAGGGATAAAATTTATATCTTATATGTATTACTTGATTTAACAGGAAATCGATCAATCATCGATTAAAATATATTTATTTTGAATTTAAACACCAAAATTTTAGCATTTATTTATAAAACAAACTAATGCAATTTAGAACAAAGAATTTTAGAGGTTTGCAAATGCCTTTTTGAAATTTCTTTATTCCTTAAAATCCTACATGATCTTTTTTTTTATTGTATTCAGTTAAGAAAAATTTATTAAAGCTCTTGTTTCATTTAGTAAAACACTTTAAAAAACATGTGTGCAAAATACTTGAATGATTTTTTCCCCTAAACAAGATATAAGATGCAAAAATTCTTTTCAATGTAAATGTGTGTGTGAGTGAGCTTTTAATATTCCATTCATAATAATAGAGAACGAACAAAAATGTTGTAATTATAAACATTTGCCAATATGAGCATTCCTTTTATTTTTGTTCAAAATTAAGCAAAAATTCTTCTGATCTTTCATGTTTAGAAAGACACCGTTTTTAGGTCAACAAATCTATAGTACTGTTTTTGCGGCATGGTCCAAAAGATTCAAAAAAAGGGGAGTGTCAAGAATAGGGAATTCCTTTTGTCAAGAATTGGGGAGTGTTTCAAACACTTGAAAACTGTCCTTCAAGTTATACTGAGATATTCTTTTTCTTTATTTTTGCTGCTTCGCTACTATAGCTCACTTCTTGTCTGAGAATCATCAGTTTAGAAATCTTTTTTTTTACCAGTTATTTTATTGTAAGCGATCTACAGTTTTAATTAAATGTCTTCAACGAGTACGAAATATGAAATATTATGAGTTTTTTGTTCAGTGATTAATTATATAAAAATACTAGCCGCGCGGGGTATAACGGCTAGTATTTGAACTGAGCAACTAAATTTGTTTCACTTGTTAAAAAAAAGGTCCTCTGTTTACAACAAATGAAATCTATATTTTTCTATATTTATTACAATTGAAACGAAATGCTATAATTTTCATACCAATTAAAAAAAATTTACGAAGTTTGTATTCCTTTTTTTATTGACTATGTGTTACTTAGACAAAGTCACAACATTTTAAATTTTATGAGCAGCAAAAAAAAAAAAAAAAAAAATTCAAATTTGCTCATTTAAATTTCTAATACTCTTATCCCTATGAAAAAATAAAATAATTTTGAAAGGTAAAAAAAAAAAGTCAATTCTTTAAAACACTAATCTAAAATAAAGTTCAAGTAATGATCAGTGCATATAATTTGCACAATTTAGCCAAATAAAAAACACACATAAAAGCTATTTACCTAATCACTTACATATTTTTCAAAAAATTTATAATGTTATAAAATCAATCAAAGTATTGAAAAATTAGGAATATAAAATGTTTGCATTATTTTTATATAGTTTGACAAAGTTTAATATTAAAATATGCTCTGATATTAAAACATTTGTAATAGCAAATGTGCTTAAATAAAATTAAAGCTTTTTAGTAATTGAATTTAATAGAAGCGTTTCGCTAGAAAAATGAAAAATATACATGTTAGATGGATTAGCTATTGAATGACTTTTGGAAAAAAATTGTCCCATATTCATTGCATCGCTAAAAATTATTCAACATTTCTTAAACCTAAAAATTAAATTTTAAATAATAGTAATCAAATAGTGTTAGTAATTAAAAAACAACAAAAATGGACAACTAATTTTATAAATTAATTTAACATTGAAATTTAAGAACATGGGTTCTTTTGGCTGCAGACTTCAAATTTATATGCAATCACACCTCAGCTGGGGCGTTTAATTTGTATTTTATTAACTACCACACAACATCATTCGAGAAATTTGAAATCCCGTTTCTTATATTTTTTTAAGTCGCACTTGCGGAATTTCACGAAGTGGATTCTTGGTAAAATCAGGATTCGAACCCATGACTAATCTTTTAGACTGCGACCCATTAAAAAAGATAAAAGCTGTAAAAATACCTTATACGAAGTAAAAATAGACGTGAAAACTAAATACTATGTAGAATTTTCCCTTAGAATGCAGATTCTTATAAATAGGTCTGTACCGTGGAAATCTGTCACGAACTGCAGTCTTTTAATGAATAAAAAGAATGTAGAAAATAGAACGACTGATTTTAAGCATTAAAGAAATAGACTTTATTAAAAAAAGATTTTTTTGAATGGGAAATAAATTGATTGATTTGAACATACTAAATTGTATTAAACATCTTTAAATTTCACATGAATTTCATTAAACTTACCAATAATTTTATTTTATATAATTATTCCACTTAACAAATGGTTAGAAATTTGTATTGTTTTTAATATAACAATTATAAATCAAATAATAAATAGAATGTTTTCGATAAAATGAATTTACTTAATTAAACCAATACTTAAATTAAGCCTTTTAAATTCATTAGAATTTCATGCTTCAGAAAATAATGTAGGCAAAATGCAGAATCTTCCTCCAAATTGTATACACAATATATGTAGAGAGAGACCTTACTTTTTTTACTTTTAAATTAGTATTAAAGATACATAATTCATTCTTGCATTTCTTGGTATAAATATTCTCGTAAAAAAAATTTAAGTATTCGAATATTCCTTTTTCAAATTTTTCATAAAAATGACACTTTTAAATTAACGAATGCTTCATTTCATAGAGAATGCCATTTTCCAATTCCATGAATATTATTATTGACAAATCTTAACACGTTCACCAGATCAAATAGCAACATAAACCGTCAGAATAAGCTGTTTTACATTAAATAAAAATACCTCTAATTGTTAAAAAATAATTAACTAAATTTAGTTTTTTAAAATAAATACTAGCTTTCATGGCCCGGCGTTGCACGGGCTTATACCGAGGGTATAACTTAATCCCCTTGTTAATTTCTTCCTTTTATTCTAACGCCAACACTTTTGTGGGGTTTCACGCGTACGATGTGAGTGCATGTCCCGTGAGTGCGTGTCATGGCTTTGTTGCTTAACATTTTCAATTCTCTTCACAAATTCTCGATCCTAGTACCACTGAAGACCCGCAGTGTAGGGGAGCGATGCACGTAAAATCTGTCGAGAGCTCAAACGTCCTCCCGTTGGTGTGGTGCGGTAGTTAGGAGAGGGGGTGCTAGCTCAGGTGTCGTCCGCGTCACTTGACGATGGTTCAAAATTACGTGGACCGTCCCCAAAAGGCCTCGTGTAGCTGAACAGTATGACGTTAATATTCACTCAATCTTCACAAATTCAGCACTTCCAATATTATTTTCCGAAATTACTTTGATTTCTTTGTTTCTTTCCTCTCCGCTTAGCCCGGCGTTGCACGGGCTTTTACCGAGTGAATAACTTCACCCTCATGGAAATTTCGTGTTTCCCTCAGGCCGATAGCACTTGTGTGTGCGTGCGTGCGATGTGAGTGATTTCTTTAACAATCTCATAAAAACTCCCTTTTTCGAAATTTGTTCTTGCGTTGGTGTGGTGTGGTAATTATTAAAGATGAGTGAAAGCTCATGTGTCGTCCTCGTCACTTGAGCATGGTTGAAAATTTCAAGGTCTGTCACCAAAAATTCTCGAATAGGCAAACAGGGTGAATTTTAAAATCACCCACTCACTTTCCAATTCTTTCGTTTTACCGAGTGAATAACTTCATCCCCATGGAAATTTCGTGTTTCCCTCAGGCCGATAGCACTTGTGTGTGTGCGCACGATCTGAGTGATTTCTTTAACTATGTCATAAAAACTCTCTTTTTCGAAATTTGTTTTTGCGTTGGTGTGGTGTGGTAATTATTAAAGATGGGTGAAAGCTCATGTGTCGTCCTCGTCACTTGAGCATGGTTGAAAATTTCAAGGTCTGTCACCAAAAACCCTCGAATAGGCAAACAGTACGAATTTAAAAATCACCCACTCACTTTCCAATTCTTTCCTTTGCCTGAGTGAATAATTTCATCCCCATGGAAATTTCGTGTTTTTCCCTCAGGCCGATAGCACTTGTGTGTGTGTGTGTATGCGCGCGATGTGAGTGATTTCTTTAACTATGTCATAAAAACTCCCTTTTTCGAAATTTGTTCTTGCGTTGGTGTGGTGTAGTAATTATTAAAGATGGGTGAAAGCTCAGGTGTCGTCCTCGTCACTTGAGAATGGTTGAAAATTTCGAGGTCCGTCACCAAAAATTCTCGAATAGGCAAACAGGGTGAATTTTAAAATCACCCACTCACTTCAACGATATTGATTCATATGAGAAAAACTCATAAAATATGCAAAACATCATTGTTTTGTAAAAAAAAAAAGTTGTTTTTTTTCCTATAAAATTCTTTTTTTTTTTTTTGGCATTTTATTTTTTTAATCATTGATTCTAAATGATCAATGACTTTTTTAAAAATCATTTTCATTTAAATGCATCGATATTTATTCATTTTAGAAGAAATCATAAAATAGGCAAAGTATTATTATTTTGAAAAAAAAATCCGCATCGTGACAAATAAATGATGTTTGGTATTTAATTTATTCAATCACTGATATTAAAAGAGTAAAGTATGAATCTTTTTAGTTCAGATGGTTTACTTATCATAGTTATAAGAAATCCTTATACGTAACGATTGAAAAATTTCGATTAATGATTTACAGAAAACAATTTTTTTTTACTTAAAAAAATGTATATTTAAAGCAACAAAGAAAACGTTCTGATATAATATATTACGAAAAACAAAGCATATTCATTATTTTAACAATAATTATTTTCTTAGAGCTAAAAATAATACAAAGGGTTTGTGTGTATGTGTGGTATTTTCATTTGCCAATGAATCGTTATATACTGGTAGCTAAAGTATAGTCCAGAAAACTATAATCTATCGTTTTATCCAGAAAAAAACAGATTATACAGTGTTGTCATTACATAATTAATCTAGTAATGAATAACGGAAAAAATATTGCAACATCAAGTTTGACCTTGGCCGCTGAGCGTTAAACAGAGGGGGGGGGAATAATAATGATTCTCGCGCATGCGCAAAGCCTTTAGAATGTCTAAAGTTTTCATTATTTTTTATGGCTCAATTTTTAATTGAAAATTCCAAGTGTTCACATATTGATTGGAAACAACAATAATTTTTGAAGAAAAAATGTTACAAAAATAATGCTTATATTATTTCTCGCAAAAACTTTATTTTACGAAAATCACAAAAAAAATCTTAAAAATCCTTAATTTTTAAGCAAAATCGACACACGGGAAAAAATTTAATGCAATTTTTTTTTTTTCAATGAAGAAACTATTAAATGATTGATTTAAGTATTTTGAGTGTTTTATTACAATTCGTTCAAAAAAGTTTTCGGCTTTTTATTTTTTAAATCACTGATTCTGAAAGTTTTAAAAATCATTTTTATATAAACGCAACGATATTGATTCATATGAGAAAAAATCATAAAATATGCAAAACAGCATTGTTTTGTAAAAAAAAAAAAGTTGTTTTTTTTCTATAAAATTCTTTAAAGAAAGATAGTTTTTTTCCCGGAAACGAAACTGCAGCATTTTTAAAAATAGTTGTATGCTGAAAAAAGAACAGAAAGTATAAATTTTTCAAATAACAAAATTTCACTACTATTTTAATTCTTGAAGTAAAATTGTGAGAACTTTTTGAAATATTCGACACGGGGAAAAAAGTTTCATGCAAATACGCATCATTTTAAAGTAAACTATAAGTTTTATGAAAGAGAACAAAAATTTCGATACTGATAAATATTTTAAATGAATCTCAGAAATGCATTGAATGCATTTTAATTTAAAAAAAATATATTAATTTAAATCCATTATGAATAAATACTAATAAAAAAAATTCTACAGATAGCTCTTGAAACCTTTGGATATTTGAAGAAGAAAAAAATAATTTACGGGTGGGAAAAATAAGCAGAAATGAACAAAATCGAAATGTTGAAAAAGATAGAAATTACTTTGAATGATTAAAAATTAAAAAAAAAACCCTTTTGATGGAAAAAAAATTAAAAGTACATTAAAATAACAGAGGATCATGTTAAAATAAGTATTTATCAGTAAAATTAATTTACGTGGGAAAAATTAGCAGAAATGAAAAAAAAGAGATCCCAGCGATTCGAACTCGCAAAGACACGATCTGCTTTACGGTGTAAATGAAGCGAAGCGCGCTTACCGACTGTGCTACCGCGACCCGTAGCGAAAATTGAAAATAGGCAACAATAATGAATGGGAGGACGAAAAAATAATTTTTTCACTCACATTTTTTTTTTTTTACTCGCCAAAGTTACTGATTTCCCCCTGTTTAAGGCAAAATTTTTTTAGTGTAACCCTTAGTTAGATGCGGTGAAAGGCGAAACAGGTCAAAAGTCATTGGCGCAAAGCTAATGTTTGGCTAAATGTAAAATCGCGTATTTTGAATTATTTTAAAGATCATTACCTTCATTTTAAGGGCATAATTTTTACGTTAATGCTCTCAAACATCACCAACTATTTGCAAAAATAACGTACTTTGAAATAAAAAATGTACAAAGTACTACTTTTTAATTTATTTCTCAGAAAAACATAAGTTTACGAAAATCACAATTTTTTTTTTAAATCCGTAATTTTGAAGCAATTTTTTCAATCTTCGTATATGTTACGGATAATATTACTGTACACACGGAAAAAAGGTTTTGTGAGATTATCTTCATAAATGACGAAGTTATTCAATGTGAAGTAAAAATTAAGACTACTTTTTAAAAATTCTTTAAAAAAAAAGTTTTGGGAATTTTATTTTTTAAATGAATGGATCTAAAAGAGAAAGGCTTGAAGTTAATTAGTGTAGAATATCGATTTAATAACACGAAAAGTAATGTATGGCGACGCAATGTCCAGTAGGAGAAAAAATTTAATACAAGTATGAAAAGATCGACCGGCGGGTTTCTGCGAGGCGTACACCCTCCTTCGCTTTGACCACGCACGGTAGTGCTGCAGTTATAGTCTTGAGTGTAGCGGGAGCTCTGCGCACTCCGCCACAAGCGCAGTTAACCAATGTTTGGTGTAAAATCGCGTATTTTAAATTATTTTAAAAATCATTACCTTCATTTTAAGGGCATAATTTTTACGTTAATGCTCTCAAACATCACCAGCTATTTGCAAAAATAACGTACTTTGAAATAAAAAATGTACAAATTACTACTTTTTAATTTATTTCTCAGAAAAACATAAGTTTACGAAAATCACAAAATGTTTTTTAAAATCCGTAATTTTGAAGCAATTTTTCAATCTTCGTATATGTTACGGATAATATTACTGTACACACGGAAAAAAGGTTTTGTGAGATTATCTTCATAAATGACGAAGTTATTCAATGTGAAGTAAAAATTAAGACTACTTTTTAAAAATTCTATAAAAAAAAAGTTTTGGGAATTTTATTTTTTAAATGAATGGATCTAAAAGAGAAAGGCTTGAAGTTAATTAGTGTAGAATATCGATTTAATAACACGAAAAGTAATTCATACCCAACGATTTAGAAATAATTTTCATAAAAACGCATCAGTTTTAACACTATTTTAAAAAATTCGAAAAAAATAGAAAATACCGTTATTTTACAAAAAAAATTACACCGTGTTGTGGCGAAATAAATGATCTTTCCGATTCTGTAATTATTTTTTGTCTAATTTCGACACCGAAAATCGGATGACAATTTTAATATGGTGGAAAACGTAAGATTACCGCTCGGCCGAAACGGAAGGGAAGTTCCGCCAAGTAAGCAACCGGCAGGAGTAAAACAATTAGGCGTTTTAAGGTTTTTAATTAATATCTTTTTAACTAATTACAATATCGTAATATAAATAGGCAATACGGCTTCCCCGGAAAATTCCCGATCTTTTGGTACCTTCCGCGACTTTCTGCGTGGTGCTGTTCGTGAGAAGATAGACGCACATAGATACATAGATACATAGATACGTTTGTTTACCTTCGAATTTTAATAGTGTAAGATGTTATAGAATACATATTTATATAAATATTATATGTATATTAAATAAATTATATATAATTTATTATTTTATAGAAAATAAATATTATAAAGTGTAAATAGTTAAAAAGAATCTAAAGATAATTTTAGTAAAATCACTCGAGTAATATAAGGATGCTTTTTAAACTTTTTTAAAGCGGTGATTCCAAGAGTGGTTTATACAGACCCCCAAGGGTCTATGACGACCTGCAAGGGTTCCACGTCAGCAAAACAATGATTTAGGGGTCCATTGAGGTATAAGGGAGGGTCTATGATAGTGGATCTCATAAAACAAGAACGTGACTTTAATTTTAAAAGTAAATTTAATCAAGTGGAAACCAAATTTTACCCGTTCAACAGATTTATTTACTAAATTTAATGAGGTTAGTTTATACTTAGTAGGGGACCATAAATTTTATCAAAACAAGAACTATTTCAGCATTTCTCTCCAGATCAGCTAAGGATAATACTTGAGATTCCGAATTTTATCAATTGGACACAGACAATCTGTCAGGACATATTAACCTACGTTCAACAGTTAGATGCCTTTAATTCAGATTTTGAAACCAGGTGTGAGAATGCTTTAACTATGATAATACCATAATCGGCAATGGATTCATATGGTCACATTGAAGAAAAAATGTCATATTACAATAAGGACTGATCGTTATGACCTCTAACGAAGGTCTTAAAAGTTTAGAAACAGATGTCAGGAATTTTGGCTTTAAAAAGTGAAACCTGTTATTAGTCCCGAACTATAGAATATCACGAGGAAATTTTAAATTGCTTTTCCTAGTGTGAAGGAGCTTCAGCGCAGTTGCCTATCTCCAAAACTAAAAAACAAAAACAAAATAATTGGACACTACTAACAGAGGAGATTTAAGGTTAAATCTGACAAAATTGATACCAAATGTTGAAAATTTGATATTGTAACACCAGATCCTCCCATTAAAATCATTTGTTTATTGTTCAGTTATTCTATTTAACAGTTTTACTTATTAACTGACTTTTAATTTAATTAATTCACAGTGATTTTTAAATTTTAAACGCTATACTCATTACAGATAGAAATTTAATTATTTTAAAGTAGGGGTAGTAGTACCAGCTATCAAAAAGACAGTTAAGTTGATAAATTTGCAAAAACTCAATATTAATTAAGCAGGGGTCTATCCCAAACATTGCCCCCTGAAAAACATGGCAAGAGGTCTATGAGACAAAAAAGCTTGGGAACATATGTTTTGAAGAGTCCAGCAAAAAACAAATGATTTATTACATATATAGTGAAAATCACTTAACACGAAACTGAAGAGACTGAAATATTTTTTTGAAGAATTTTGTTAAAAGAATTTCGTGTTAAGAGATAGTACAAAAAAAAACATATCAACAAAATTAAGTTTATCAGAGCTTATTTTATCTGCATCGAATGTATATGCATGTATTTCATAAAAATCAGTGAAACAAAAACATTCACAAGAATTAAATTAAAATTAATACAAAATTTTAAAGTTTTTTGAAAAACAAAACATTTATTGAGTTTTTGGAAAATAATCTAAGATTTTTCTTTGCATTGGCTTTTTTAGCATCAAACTGTCAACAAATTGTCCGATGTCGTTCATTTTGTTATTCATTTCACCATTGGAATTCGCGTGTGTGTCTTAAAACTGCGCACACTTTGTATTGTGTTAAGATAAAAGCACTGCAAATTTCTAAATCTTTAGTGAAGTAACAAATATGAAAAAAAAATGTTTGTAAAAAGTCACGCAATTAAAATATGATACTATTTGGTATTTTCAAATCAGGCCATATATTCAAGGGAAATCTACAACCTTTCATAATACTTATTATCTAATGTCTTAAATTTAATTATTTGCATTTTTTTTTTCAACTATCTCTTTTATAAACTAGGAAATTGCATTTCATGAAAGGTTTCTGTAATATACTCCTGGGTATAAAAAGCTGCATTTTGAGGAATAATTCTATATGTTTAATTAGAACATTAATTTTTATTTAATATTAAATTTTTTTTTTGAATCTTTTATTGTTTTTTAAAGAGCCGCAGCTGAGTTGTGATTTGAATTTTGATTTTAGCAAAGGTCTATCATGTGAAACTCTGCAAGTGCTTAGTATAACGTGAAACGGGTGGTATTCTGTACAAGTTAGGATAATACCAGTTAGCGACCCAGTTTATGTGCCACAGTGGTATTCAAGCTTTTTAAACTCACGTAATCCTTAGAACTATAAGGTATTTTCAGGGAGCTCTATTCCACACACACACAAATACTATAAAGAATGCAATTAAAAAAATAATATTTTGAAGTAGATCAACATGTTACTTCATGTAAAGACAATTTTTTAAAAAAGTACTGCATTTTTCATGAAATATTTTACTGTGATTTTTTAATATAATTTATACTCACTAATAATATAAATTTGTGATCTAAGTAACACTTACTCATGTGTTATATTCAGTAACTAGAATATGTGCTTGTTATACAAACTGTTAAAGTCTAGATCTATTGAAATCATCTGCAATCGCATTTCATATTCTCAGTGTTTCATTTTTTTTCCTTATATTTTGTTCTTCTTTTCCCGCAGATACTTTCAGAAATGTGTTTCCATTTAAATTCATAGTTCTGAAGGGCATTAAAATGTTTACACTGCGAAAGAAATCCCGCGTATTTTGCATGAATTTGCAACCTTAAATTTAGGAGCTGTTCTTGCGCAACCTTAGATTTTAATGTCGAATCTTATGATCTATCGAAAAGTTGCTTCTTCTCTTTCATTATAGGTATTATTTCCGCAAACGGAAAAAGGTGTATTTTCCATTAGAAAACTATTTAGCTTTGCAAACCATTGTTCTAACGAGTACAAAATTATTTCATTGAACCCCGGAATACTAAACAATAGAATATAATGTTAATAAATTCCAACTAATTATGTTAATCACTAGATAAGGGCTTTTTGAAGGGAAGAGAGAGAGAGATTTGACTTTCTTCTTAAATCCTAAAAATGATTTTACTTTTTAAAAGGACAGGAATACAGAATTGAATGTGTTATGCTATATTTAATACCATAGATGATGTTCTGCAATAAAAAATTTACCAATAAAATTAATTTTTTAAAAAATAATATTCTTATTTTAAGTTCTTAAATTTACCAAATGCAATTAATCATATTTTTATTGGCTCTGGTCTATAACCAAATCTAAATCTAATGCTAGGATTTTTTGAAGATTGGCTATGATCTCTGAAAAAGTCTAAATCGTATTGATTAAAACGTATTTTTGTTTTGTAAATAAAAAAGTGGGATTTCTTAAACATTCTTTTTAAACATTCAAAATTTCACTGTTAGTATAATTTTCAGCATTTAGTATTAAAATATTTTTAAAATCCAATTCTGAGGTTTTGATATTTGTATAATATTTTTAAATATGCAATAACTTTTTTAGGAAATTGTGAGTTGTGGAACACATAAATTTAAATATCTTTCCATAGCAAGTACGCAAATTTTGTTTTAATTTTTCCGTCGATGCTGGAAAGATCGTTGTTTGTCGGAAGGCGAATACGTACAGTGAAGGGATGGAACGGTCAGATCCTTATCAGAGAAGGAAAAGGGCTCCGGCGAGCAGCTTTTGCTTGAACAATAGAGAAGGGTCGTTTTATCTTAGGGGTCAAATTCTGCATAATACGACACAGTACCCGTTTGAGATGTTGGGACGTTTCTTCCGTCAAAGGAGAAGGAAAGTGTACATAGAGGCAGCTAATTGTTTAACCCCTCCCTAACGGCTTTTCATAGTATTTTTAGCATTGACCACAATGAATCCTTATCTGACAGAATGTAACTGGATTTATAGTTTGTAAAAGGCCTTACTCTTTGAAAGAGAGACAGGCAAAAATGTGAAAATATAAAACAGTAGGGTGCGGGAATGGCAAGGTCAAAACCAATGGTCAAAAATGTGTCTAAAATAGATTGCCGCCAGCGATCTTCCCAACTCCTTAAAAATGAAGACATGGCAGTTTTAGGTCATCGATTGTGTGGGACAGAAAGACAAGCAAAATTTTCTTTTTTTTTACTGGTGTAGAAGGGGATATTTACCATACACGGAATTACTTTCTTCCTTTGTAACAACTATCAAAATTCAAATACCAGAATATTGAATAAAGCATAATAAAAGAGATTAAATCATGAAGGATATTCACTTTGAATTCAAGCAAAATAATTAAAATTAAGGAAAAGCTCAAGCAATTAAATTTTTCTTTTGTGTGATAATCATTAACTTTTGCTTTTGACCCCACTTAAACAAATGAATATTGCTGTTGCATTTTTTGAATAACAGCAATAATATTTTCTACCCATTTTTTGATGCACTCCTCAATAAAGTTATTTTCAAATAAACACAAATCTATACATCTATACAAATAAATAAAATTGAAGTGTCTGTTTGTAATTTCAAATTAGCAGCTTTTTACTTAATGCACTAAAAGTATATACGGTACTCATAACAAAAAACCAATTTTAAAATTTTGTCTGTCTGTCTGTCTGTCTGTCTTTGTTCGGCTAATCTCGGAAACGGCTGGTGCGATTTTAAAAATTCTTTCACTAATGAAAGCTACATTAACGGGGAGTAACATAGGCTATATTTTATTCCCGTATTCTTACGGGAACGGAAACTATACGGGTGAACGGAAAACTGAATGCCAAGATGAACGCCAAATTGAACGCCAAGCTGAGCTAATGAAGTCGTTGTTTTGGTTACTGGCGACCGATGCTCTTTAGTGTTACGCGCACATCATAATTCGCTGACACGTGCCATAATTTTTTTTTATGATAGTTATCTCACTGTTCAGTTAAGTAGAGCATTGGCTGTTTCGGATGCACTTTTAAAAATAATAAATCAAGGCTTCATAAGCAAAAATCAATGCAAGAAACAAAAAATTGATAAGTTTTACGGTTAGTTTTAATCCTTTCTTTTTTTTTTATTTACATTTTTAGTCACATTTAAACAATAGTTATTATTTGCTTAATATTTATATTGTAATCGAAGAATAATATTTTTCAAGGTATCTCTTTCATTTTTCTACCTCTCTGTTTTTCTTAATTCAAATTGTTCTTAATTTCTTAATTGTGAGTTTTTCTTTAATGTGGCGTTGCGGGGGCTCAAGTGGCGTTATAGATAATTATCCCCATTTTTAAACTATTAGACGTACAGTTTTGACATTTGATAAGCAGTTTCCTTTCGTAAAGTAGAGAACCGCTACAAAATGGGTTTCGCGAATATGAACTACTAAGTTTAATTTCGGGAGATTAAGAGGCGTAATCGATAAATATTTCCATTTTAAACTATTTGATCATCCTGCTTGAAAATTGTAGGCATGTTCCTTTCATGGAATATAGTTCTCTAACAAAGAGTAAAACGAAAATTGACCCCAAGGAGGGTTGCGAGGGTCAAGAGGAGTTACAGAAAAAAATTCCTGTTTTTAATTGTTAGACCCATATACTTGAAATTTGTTAAGCATGTTTCTTTTGTTGAATAGGGATCCACTAAGAATGTATTTTAAACAAATCAAGTTCTGGGGGGTGCAGGGATTACTGGACGTATGACAAAAAAAATTACTTTTTCGAGCTACAAGGACTATAATAATGAAATTTGGTTTGCATTTTTCTTTTGTTGTGTGAAATCCGCTAAGAGCGTTATTTTGGAAAACGCTCTCAACGGGATACGGGATATTGATAGTAAAACTGTTTTTTTTTCCTGTTAGATTTAGACTTGAAATTTGGCTTGCATGTTCAATTTACGGATAGAGATCCACCGAAAATTGGTTTTGCGGGAATCCACTTGTTTTTGGGTTACGAAAGAGCGAACATCATTCTATATATCAATTTAGAATTTTAGAAAACACAAATTAGATGA
>BMAO01034045.1:0-26321 GCA_019973975.1 Trichonephila clavata
TTTGAAATTATCTTTCTCAATCATAATCATTAGATAAGGATCAGTTCTTAGTATTGCTACAGGCATACTTTATAAAAATGAAACCGATTGTATTTGAAAAAACATTACTTGTGTGCGTGTGTATCTATTTACTTAAAAGGATTTATTAAGTGAATGAAATATAAGAGAATAACAATATTTTTTGTCACTAGTTTGATGCGCCGGTTTAATGTCCAAAAGGAATCTAAATCATTCTTGATGGAATATTTAACACACATTTGAATACATTTACTTTTTTTCATTATTATTGAAATTCTATTTAGTAAATCAGAATGAATGTAAAATCGGCCATAAAAGAAAGATGTATGCAAAACATTAATAGCTTTATAAATAAAGAATATTTGATATTTTAGATCTTAAAATTAGTTACGTCTTAGATACAACTGCATCAAATTGAAATTTCACAGAGTTTGGCTATACAAGACGATGCTTCTATGAATGTTCTTATTTTCAGTTCAAATCTTCTTCTGATTGGAAACAGAGAGTACCTTTTTCGAAATGATTTATTTCTCTCTGAATATATACGTTTATTCAAAAGTATTCTTTATAATTACGTGTATGCTACCTGAGAATATAAAACTTCTAGATTTATACTTCTTCTTAGATACTTCTTTAAAATTTACGTTAAATAATACATTAGTATACTAGATAAATTATATATTTATACTGCTTCTTTGATGCAAGCTTTATATAACGAAACTTTTTTGGCGTTTGTAAATTTTGTGTTAGGAAATTAGTTTATTTTTATAATTGATGAGCAAATTTTTATTCGTTTGGTTTATGAAAGTAGAATATTACTTGTTACTCTTATCCTAAGTCTAAAAAATGCATGTTGAAAATATACCATTCATTATTAAAAATAAATAAATAGTATAATAAAAAGAGGAACTTATAAGATATTTCAATGAGATATTGTATTTTTTTATCATAGGCCCAATATATAATTTTATTATGACTACCGATTTAAACAACCGAAACAACTAAAATATTCACCGTTATTAGAAAAGATAAGTTTTAATTATTCAATTAAAAGTGAGTAGTTTCAATTTTAGAAAAAGCTTTTTATATTTTAATCTATAAATATATCTATGTATAACTCCTTATACGTGTACCAAAAATTTTCATACTAACATTAAATATTAATCATGCATTCAGCATTGAGCATTACGAGTATCATTCTTATAAAAAAGAAAGTTAGCAAATAAAACATTGAGAGAAGTATCGAAGTAATATTACTTTATTCACAACAAGTGTTAGATAATAATGTGATAAACGAGATATTAGATATTTGTTTAGATCTATTTACATTTATTTCATCATGTCAACATTTGTAGATCTATTTAGCCGATAAGAGACACTAAAGAATTATTTGAAAAAAGAAATTTGACCCAAGAATTGGGGATCGGCTGAAAGTAATCTATAGAGATTTGTAAAAGCTTAGGTGTAATAAATGTAGGTCTTTCTTCATATCCGAGAACGTTTCGATGTTGAAGTCGTTTCTGATTAATTTCATTCCGTGACGCAAGAAAAACTGGAAAAGGTCTTTTTTCACCTCAATTACCAATTTGCCTGATATGTAAGAAGGCGATCCAGTTTCCAAAGATAACTTTCATATTCTGAGCACTCCTTCGAAAATCATTAAGAGATGCCTCTTGAAAATTTGTTCGAAAATTGGTCTCGCTTGCTGGTAAAATTTAAAGTTAATTTGTTTAATTCTTTCTTCAGTCTGCCGAGAGAGGGCACCACCATTAGAGCTCATAAGGTTACTTGTAATAAAATCCAAGGCAACGGGTCCGTAAGCATACTTGGCCATCCAGAACATTTGCTGAAATTGTTTCATGGTTCGGGATCTGCCATCATGTCCTCGACGATTGGAAGTACCAGTTGGTTGAAAAATGGATCTTGTCCACCAGTCACGGCACTGGCTATGGCTTTAAAAGCTCCTTTCATAACAGGTTCTATAAAAGGCGAGATTATTTGTTGAATAGATCTTTCGAAGCCAGCATTTCTCTTCGATCGAGTTTTGCTCATTCTTCCAGAAAGAAACTTTGCTAGCTTTAGATAAGGTTTCAGATCTTCATGAACATCTTCTGCAATGTCAGAGAAGGATACGACGTTGATGTGAGTAGAATTGGACAGTTCCCAGGATTGGTAAAGTTTTCTGAAAACTTTTTCCGAAAGATCCTTTGAATAATCGTACGCTTTTTGCACCTGCGACAATGCCTTCGTGTTGAACATAGGTAAAATATCATTTTTTATTGAATTTATAGCTGGCATGTAATTGGTTTCAATGATATGATGCAGAGAAGGAGCAATATCTTCCAGGATATCCATCGCTGAAGATCCCATAGTTTCAGTGAAATTCAAGGCACCCTGTTTGAGTTTTTCCTTAGATATAGAATGAATCATAATATCAGATCTCTTTTGCCGGTGAATAGTTTCAAGATTGTCTTCATACGTGGAAAAGTCAACGCAAGCAACCAAATCTGCATCAAAATGCATTCCCGTGGGGCAAAACATAGTCATCATCTTTGATTTACTTATCTATTGATGAAAGGAAAAATACTTATTAATAAAAGATACCATGAACAGCTTGAATATGAATTCTGTAAAAACTAAATTTTTGAATCTTATAAAATATAAAAAAGTTTAAACAAATACGATTACATCTCGAGAGATCAATATTAAAATTTACATCGAAACTCTTCATGTATATTTAGATTCAAATACGAATCTATAATTTCTTTTATATTAAACAGAAATACTGTGAAAGAAGAAATGCTATTTCAGATGCAATCTAAGACTATAAGCTAATATTATTTGAAATAAACAAAATTTTAATATTTGAGATATTTTCAACGAATATGAACAATTTTAGATTTAAATATCAATGGGTGTAGGCACAAAAGTACGTATTATATAATACATCAATTCAAAGTAAATATTTTCTTATACTAACTTTCGGAATTAAATTCATCCCAAAATTGATATATCAGTTATAAAATTATAACTAATTATAAAATCTTAATCAATATAATGTTAATATCTCACACTAATATCAAACATAAAAAAAAACTTCAAAACCTCGTGTTTAGTTTAAAATAAGGATAATAATAATTTAATTATAATATCGGATTTTAGAGACTAAATATGCCTGAGTATATTATAAGAGTATCAATACATTTTGCACAACTTAGATTTATTTAAACATTAAACAAGGAAAATAAAATGTCATTGATTTAAAAATAACTTACATTGTGTTCAGTTGGTTTTCTTACATCAGGATGGGGGGCATTTTCATTTGGCAAATTAAAGCCATATACAGCTGATGAACAAAGTATCAATGCACCAATGAAGTATAAATGATGCATTTTGGATCCTGAAATAAATAATAATTTTTTTCTAAGTAAGAAAACTAATATCATGCTCGTAATTTTAAAATATTTTGCCTTTATAAAATAAACTGTGAATAAATCTTATCTCTTAAAAATATTGTTAACTTTATTCATTTTGATTAATTTTGGAGAATGTGACACTTAAAAGCAGTTAATTTTGTAATTTATTCTAATTTCCAGTTTTTTTTAAGAAAAAAAATAATTATATTAAAAAAATGGCCTATTCTTGCATTAAATCCTTAATCCCAATTAAAAGTTGCGGGTTCCGTACCACTGTGCCACCGTTTTTCATACAGGCACGCTTATATTGTGTATTGGTAGAGAAGACCATAAATAAGCAAGTTTTACTTTAGAATAATTAAATTTTTCTAAAAATTGTCAAAATTTATTGCATTGTCTAAGGAATAGTTTTATTAATGGTGGCACAGTTAATTTGGAAAGACGCATATATACGTCCGATGCATTCAACGCACTGATTGAGCGAGACGATGTATATAATCAGGAAGCTCTTAAAGGTAAATAAATTGCTCTTTTTAAGTAAATTTACAATGATAATTTTAATTTTTTAGTTAATTTTTTAAATTATATAAAAAAATGTTTATTTTGAACGGAAAATACAAAATTATACATATATAGGAATTCAAAGAATATTTAAAGAAAACTGATACTATTTAATAAAGTTTTAAATTGCATTTAAAGAATCCTAGATCAAACCTGTTTGGTAAATGTTAAGGTAATAATCAATTAAGGATTAAGAAAAATAACAAAATATTTCTTAAAATATGTCAGAATGTTAGTTCAGAAAATCAATAGTAATTCATATTACATATGTCCCATCTGTATAAACATGCCGCATTTTTAATTATTCTTCAGAATGTTTAACTTTTAAGATAAGAAATTCTATGCAGAGTTTATCTAATACCAGTTTTTTTTAGAAGAAGAAATTGAAGATATAAAAATAATGTATAAAATGATGTATGTAAAGAGAAGCATGCTTCATTAAAATGATTCAGAAAGATTATTAAGATTGACAAATACAAATCAAGCCATAAAAATCCGTACACTTAATCAAAAATTCATTTAAAAAATTTGTAGCTTAATATATTTCTGCTTAACTTAAAATTTTTAATTATGTTTTTACTTTGAATGAAACATGACTTTAAATTGTTTAGTAGTTTGAGGATTGGCTACGCCACATCTACACACGTCTTAATATACTTAATCGCAATAATAAGCATTGTTCTAATCCTGATTCCATTTACTTTGTAGGTCACATACTTATTGTGGTAAATTTTAATGAAGTAATGCATGGGATTTTTTATTATGATCCAATGAATTAGTTATATGAATTTAAAAAAAATTCTAATTTTCAAGGGAGAATAGTTATAGAGAAAGAAACCTTTTGTCTCTCTCTACGACATTGAAAGACACTACCTAATAGTCTAGGAATTGCAATTGAAATGCTTTAGAAAATGTGTGATCAGCTAAAACAGTATAAATAATACTGCATATATTCAACAAATTTTACATAAGAAATTCAAAAATAATGTACAAGGTAATATTTAATCATATAACACAGAGGTTGCTAAACCTTTTAGTCTCATAGACCCCTTTCCATGTTTTCCTGTTTAAGGTAGAACCTGCTTAACTAATATTGAATGTTTGCAATTTATCAACACAAATGTCTTTCTCTCTGATACTACTACTCCTACTTTAAAAGAATTAAACTTCTAACTCTAATAAAGTATAGAGTTCAAAATTTAAAAGGCACATGTTAATTTAAATTAAAGTTAATTAACAAGAAATGTTAAATTAACTCACTAAACGACAACCAAACTATTTTAATGGAAGGGATGAATCTCTAGCCCTACAATATCAAATTTTCAACAGTTGATATCCATCTTGTCTGGTTTAACCTTAAATCTCCTCTGTTAGTATAGTCCAGTTTTTTCTTTATTATTATATTTTGTTTATTTGTTTTAGAGATTGGCAACCGCACAAAAGCTCTTCCACACAAACTTCCTCATACTAAAATGAAAAACTTACTCACGATATTCCATAAGTCGGGACAAATAACAGGTTTTTCTTTTCAAAGCCAAAATTTCTGGCATCCGTTTTTAAACTTTAAGATCATCATTAGTGCTTATTACATCATTTCCATTCATATGGCCATATGAATTCATTGCTTACTGTGGTATTGCTATAGTCAAAGAATTCTCAAACCCCTGGTTTCAAAATCTGAATAAAAGGCATTTAAATGTTGAACGTAGGTTAAAACGTTCTTTCGGAATGTGTAAGCCAAATTTAGGAAACAATACATTCAGAATCTCCAGTACTATACTTTTTTAGCTTAACTCAGGAAAGGAAAGCTGAAATGGTTCTTGTTTTAATAAAATGCATGTTGTCACCTTAAAAATGCAAGTTAACCTCGTTATAAATTTAGTAAATAAATCTGTTAAATATAAGTAAAATTTGGTTTCCACTTTTTTGATTATAAATTTTCTTTTAAAATTAAAGACACAATCTAGTTTAATGAAAGCCACTATCATAGACACTCACTTACACCTCATGGACCCTCAAATGAATTTTTGGCTGACGTAGACCCCTTGGATATTGTCATAGATTCTGGGGGCTATATAGACCACTTTGGGAATCACTGATATGTCACAACAGAAACGTAGTTATGTTTTGCAAAATTATAAATAATTTTTTTAAAGTGGTAAAGTTAGTTATTTTTATTTTGCAATAATTATAAGTAAAACTGACTCTATATTCCTGAACCTGCCAATAGCTACGTAAGTTTTATATGTCGGTAATATGAATAGAATGCAAGGTAACTCATGTTATGTTACAAGTAATTAGAAAAAAAAATTATTTTAAAGTGGAATAAGGAAGTATACATAAAAAGACACTATAAATCAATACATTGTACCCAAGACATGGATACAAAAATAATTAATTGCATAAACATGTAGAAATACAATGAATATTATAGGAAAAAAGCATATGTATGCATTGAAAATAAGTTCCATCTTTCAGTGAAGAGAAAAACCCTTAGGGTAACCGACTACCCTAAAATTGTGAATTTTGGCAAAAATTGACAAATTGTTTTTGATTTTATTGTATAGGTCATCTTATTAGTTTTATAAAAAAAACAAGTTTATTATTTTCCGTTTACTAGAACAAGAAATACAAGTGTTTATCAAAAGCAGATGCCATTACTTTAAGGGAGATATGTCATACTTTAAAACGCGTTTTACTCGAAATGTGTTATATTGAAAATTCTCAAACGCGCGGTCAGTGATTACTAAAAAAGTTTTGAAAATAATTAACTGAAATTTTGTGTGTGTGTTCTGTATTATTTTGGAAATATTTTGTTCTTCAGATTTATCAATCGCTGCTTATTACAAAATTTAGTGTCCCTTATGGTAATATAATCCCTCTTTTTTTAACAATTCATATAATAACTAAGATAAAGAACTCTAGGTTTTGTAAAAATAAAAATGTTTCTTATCGTGAAAGTCATTTCAAAAACGAATAACATAGCAACACATCAAAATAGAAATATTGAAAATATGTTCATAAACTTTCGGTGCAGAATGAACCGCGTTTATATTATTTTTTGTCAATTTTTCCCATTTTAGTAATAATAATTTGTTTTTCTCTTCTTAATTTTAGCAAATGTTTCTTAAAATGTACTAAACAAATCTAAAAACCCAAAAAAATCTCCATATTTCCATTTTTTCAAAAAAACGTTGCCGAAAGTAGCGGACACCTTAACATGAATTGTTCATGATTTGCGAAGGAAATTTGTGCACGTATTACTTTTGACATTTGTTATTTATATTTTATTACACTTTAGTATAGCGTTACAAATGTTCCTTCTATTGTAAGGAATCTCCAAAACATTTTTAAACGTTCCTTTATGTTCAAAAATACGCAGAAAGTGATCTAAGGAAAGCTGATTCAACCATAATAAGGCTTTAATAGAAATGCACTAACCTCAGAAGAGAGAGCTTGAGAAAAGATAGTAAATATGATTACTTTTACGGATTTTCACTGGAGTATTTTAAAACTAATCATGAGATCTATTTTAAGACCTGAACAATAAGTTTGTCTAAATATCTTCTGCTACTTCAATATTTTCACATTTATATAAGAATCTTTACAACGCCGAAAGACTAGATGAAATGATTATATTAGATAAAATGAAAATGCCTTTATCTTTGCATCACTACGAACTGTCTACCTTTTTGAGAATTACAAGATTACTGGTGGTTAATTTTTAATAAATTGTCTTGATTTTTGTGCATGAAAACAAAATTTTGAATAGATGGTTTCACAGTGAAGCTACAACCCCTCAAACGGATAAAGAAATATTCAACAAGAATTACAGAGCTTATAGGTTATTTTATCGAAATTGACCTCAAAATTCTTATGCGGTGTATTATAGTGGTAAATAGAATATTTCAGACTTTATTTATAGTAATTCAGAATCATGATAAATGTTTCAACCTATCTCTGAGCTTTTAAGAGGCTATATAATTTTTAATGCATTGACTAAATGTCTCAAATTATGATTTTCTGGTTATTAATACATACACATTGCGGAAAATTAGAAAATTAAAATTATACAAAAATATATCCAAATATCTTAGATAATAATGTAAATATAAAAATGTATTAAGACCTTATTTAATTTTATAGTTTTACAAAACTTAAAGGGGCCGAAATTGATATCAATCTTTGAATGAATTCCTTACTTTTTCGTGCGTTAATTCTTAGAAAATAGAAAAAGTTATATGTAATTGAGCTTAAAATGTTCGAAAATATCACCAATTGGATTATTCGTCTTTAAATCTCTTTTTGAAAACGTAACTTAATAATACAAAATAAAAATTACTATAAATTTAATTTAAATAAAATAGAGTAAATTTTTAAATCATAATGCTTTGAACAATGATTGTATCAAGAAGGGGACAAATTGCACTGAAATGAGAAATACCACTTACTTGCAGAGATGATATATTCAAATGAGCAGAATGATTCCAAGGAGAATGTTCAGGAAGTTGCAGTCTCACAAAAAGTAAGTTGTTCTGTGGAAGAACTGAAACTTGTATTCCATATTTATACCTTACAAGTAAAGAAAAGAAAGTATTCCTTATTGGCAAATTCCAAAAGGCAGTTATCTGAACCAATCAGTTAATATTTTTCAAAGGGCTCAAAACTACGTTATTGGGCAGTAAAAAAGATATAATTTAAGAGGCGGAGTTTTGGACTTCCAAGCTTATCATGATAAGATATCATCACTTATCATGATTTTCTATGGACACAATAAAATACTTATCAGTCATATTCTATCTGTCATTTATAAAACTTAGTGATTGAGACTTCACTCTTCCAAAATGGTGGCAGTTGATAAATTGTCGCATTATCTAGAAAACATGAAATTTTAGGGAAGTAAATTTGGGACTAAAAATATATTGATGACGCCAATATAAGAAATAATTTTTTTCAGTTCCAGTTTCACTAAAAAACCAAAAGCATAAATATCTTCAAACAATAAAATTTAATGCTCATGCCATTTTTGAAAAGAAACCATGTAGTTCAAATATGAGCAATTCAAGTATGTGATATATCTAATAATTTAACCGTATGACATTCTTAATCAAAAGCTCTGTGTAATTCGACGCTTTCTTTTTATATCACCACAATACAATCATAGAAATAAGCATACTTAGTTTATTTTAATAACTACAAAATCACAGCTATGAAATATCTTTTCTCTTATAAATTTACCTCAGTTAAAAATTACAAGAGAATGATACTGTTCAATAATAAGCTGTAAGGCAAATAGAAGTGATTCAACTGATATAATCAAGTGAATATACATGTATTGCTGTGTGTGTTTTTAAGAACATGTAAGTGCATACGTGCAATATTAATGCACGTATACATATATATATGCAAGTATGTAAGATCCGGCGTATAACGCGTACCGTTGTTAACGTGCATCTATACTTTATGCTATATTTTTTGATTTTCATGCATATTCGAAGTATAACGCGCAACCCCCTTTTTTACGAAGAAACCTAAAATGTTCATGAGCAATGCTCTTATGTTTCGAAACCATTTATTCGTGATATTATCGCAGACTTTTAGAAAAAATAGTATACTTCTAAAACTATAACTCTTCTAGTTCATAGGTATGTCATATCTTTTAAATAAACAGTATTTTGGCATGTGTAAATGTAAAAAATATATTTTTATGCTGATCGATTTGTTATTTCTAAAGCTATCTTTTTTATACCCGCGCTCCCTTAAATTTCGATCTTATTTTTGATGTTAAAAGTTAACATTACACACCGGATTTTAAGGTAATTCAAAAATTTATTTCCCTTATGAGTATAATTTATGTGTTATATAAGGTATCTAGAGAGCCTTTTGGATAACCTTTAACCTTCGTTTTGCTGCAGGGGTATTCAAACTTTCTGGACTCACGGAACCCTTAGAATTATACAAGGTACTTTCAGGGTTACTCCCTTCCTCCAAAAGAACATATATTAAATAAATATATGTATAAATATTTAAAGTAAATCATAATTTATATAGAGATAATTTTTTAAAAAAGTATTATGTTTGTGTCATTAAAAAATTTTAAGTCATTTTAATATAATTTACTCACATATTATTAATTTTAATTTTTACATAATATTAATTTTTGATGCACGACTTACCCATGTATTGTATTTAGTAACCATGATATGCGTATACCTTTTTTTTACACAAATTTTTGAAATCTAGGTCTACTCAAATTTTCTGCAGTCACATTTTTCATGCTATGCTTTTATTTGCTTTTCTATTTTATTTTTGTAGCCACTCATGCCATTTTTCTGAATGCCAGTAAAATGTTTATAGAGTTGTTTGAGAAATCCTATGTATTTTGCATTTGTGTGTGAATTGCAGCCTAAAATGTTGGAGCCGTTATTGCTTAAATCTATGTATTATATATTGATAAGTTGTTCCCACTCCTTTATTAAAGATGCTGTTTAGTCAAATGAAAAAAGAAAAGAAAAAATTTAGCTCTAAAAAAATAATGTACTAACGAGTATAAAATTATTTCTCGAAACCCAGGATAGTAAACAGCAGAATAGTCACAATCGTGTATGTAGTACATATAAAAACGGTTTTCCTATTATCTAATGTAATACTATAATAAATTTTAAATAGTATAACAATATACAGTTATTCTGTATAAATAGAATTTTCAGTTTTATTGACTGAAACAAGCCTTAGAGATACTTGTAGTTATAAAAACTTTATAGAGAATTGGAACTCATTTTGCTTAGAACATTTATAATTTTATTTTCTACTTTTACTGTGATTCGGGGAACCCATTGTTCCATGGACCACAATTTAATGACTACTGCTCTCTAGTGTTTAATGATTTGTCATTTAAACAATTTATGAAGTTATACCAATTTTCCTTTATAGATAGGTTCTTATACTATGCATAACACTCATTATTACAAATACTTTAAGGTAACTGAGTTGTAATAATAAATGGGAGTTTGCAATATATAATTTATTTTTTAATAACGTAAAAGTTATTCCGCAAATTAGTTGAAAATGAGAAGTAAGGAAAAACAATTCCTTGAGAAAAAAGAATGTTGGATGTTTTTAACTCTTATCAGATACTTTCAGTTAAGTTGATTGACAATACAATCAATAATTTCAAGAAATCACATTGTTGTCTATATAATCTCCATTTTCGGTATTTAAACATTCCACACTAAGAGGATCATTTCACTCTTCATGGAAATTCTTTCTGGACGTTCTATCTCTAACGAAATTTTGCTACTTTGAGGATAATAAAGTCCTAAAAATTAAAAACAAAACAAGTCCAAATTGTGTATTCCAGTAAAACAAAGGTTCTTACAAAAAAGTTGCAAACAGTCACTTCATTTGTTTGAGCTCGAAATTCTGCATAGCACCCATTTCTTTTAAATCAGGTAATAAAGAAAATTTGGCCAAAACTTGCTCTAATTTGGATCGAAGATTTTCCGAGTTTGTGAAAATTCCAGTAAATGAGAATGAGATTAAAAAAGAACACGAGTGAGTGTTTCCCCGAAAATATTGTATTTGACTTGTATGTATATTTTTGCTTGAGAATTTATCAGTAAAAAACTGCCTAAATATTCTTAACCAAAGGAAAAGTACGTAATTTATGAAGACATAGAGCATTTACTACAGGAAAATGAAAAGGACTACATAGTACGCAGTAAATTACCTGATCATTAACACCTCAGGAAAATATTTAATGAGGAAATAAAACGATCTAAATTAAATAACGGACTTTACAAAAACAGGCTATTTTTTTAAAAAAGAAATTCGGAATGCCCTTTTGTCTCTCGTACAGCACTCTGCCTTTTTGCAGGCCCATGACGTAAGTGTCGAAGGTTTAGTACATCCATTCCCAACGCACCTTGTTGTTTAAAAAAACGGAAGATGTTTTCTACATTCTTTAGTCTTTCACGTTAATTTATTTATCATTTCTGGGCCACAACAATAATTTCTGCATGGGACAAAATGAAAACCTCTGCACGGGGATTTTTGACCTGATGAGGTGTTACCAAGTTATTCGGACTGTGTGTATGTGTGTGTGTGCTAGGTTATCAAGTGCCGAGTGGTTGAGACACAACTGCATAAATATGTTTGCATTAACAGTATTCGAAATTGATTAATATATTTGTTATAACAGATGAGTTATATAGAGGAAATATTCTAAAAGTCGAAATGCTCTGATTGAGGTGAAAAAACTCTATAATCTACATAGAATAACGCTATATGTTACTTTAACAATTTTACTTAAATTTTTTTTTCATTCTTAAAAATTACTCATAACGTCATGAAACTAGAATAATTTATACATAATTCCTCAGAATGATTTTTTTAAAAAGTCATAATATGTTTAATCATAATACATTACCTATGATTTTTTAAGTGCTGATTTCAATGTAGATTTTTTTTTCAAAACACAAATAAAAAACAGTTTATTTTTTAAAATCAAAAATCAATGAAAGCATGACGAAGTATGGAACAACGCTTGATGGAGTTTTTTTAGATATTTAAGTCATTTTGAATTTATCAAGTATTTACAACTTATTTCAGCTACAATAAACAAATTGTTTTCTTCCTAGACTACAATTAATTCCCAAATATGAATGTATATTTTACAAAAAAATATTACTTTATAAGTACAGACATAAGAACAAATAATTTTATATGACAATACTAATATCCCCTTGTTTTTTATTCACCGAACTAATGCCTGAAATAACATTACAAAATTTGAAGTTTTCACTTCTATTGTGTGGTCATAAGCACACAAATTTTTTTTAAAATTTTTAAAAGTAGCTCATAACATTATAAAACTGGAATAATATCTTGATAATTCCTCATAACTATTTTTAATCAGTCACTGATAGTAAAAAGTCGCTGAAAGTTAATATATCATTTCCGAAATGAATTCCTCTCCAGTTAGTATTGTTACTTTTTTTTGACGCAAACAATTATAAAAAGATAATATCTGTTACAATATAATATTAAAATAATATCTACGTTTTTCTTATTCTTTTTTTATTTCTTTCAACCATACGCTTAATAAAAAGTCACTGAAATGATAAATGTCACTAAAAAATTAATGTGTTATTTCCGAAGTAAATTCCTCTCCACTTAGTATTGTTGTTATTTTATAACGCAAACATAAAGGAAGTATGTGTTACGATAAAATATTCAAAGTGTAGCTAAGCTTTTCCTTAGTTTTATTTTTTCTATCCATACGCTTATACATTCAGCTACAGCGAGTGTTCTACAATGATTAAACTCTACAAAATAAAATTTAAGAAATCATTTCTATAAATAAAAATTCACGAAGAAATATTGTAACATTTTGAGATTTATAAAATTAAAATTATTAAAGCAGGTCTTGCAAATCTAATGCACGGTATTTTGGCAACATTTATGTTCTTGAAGTTTCATATTTATGTAGAAATGGGATACATGTAAATATATTCAAAACAATGAGAAGGATATAGCTGAATAATATTTCTTTCTTGGTGCCATTTACGAATACATATTAGTGCGTTATCAATGAAATAAATTAAACATGATAATGAATATAAACGTAATGTGGAGGGGAAAACTATTTTTATCTGATTATCTGACATTTATCTGCCACTAACATAAAATTCGTGGATTATTTTCCAATTTATTTTAAGATCCCATAAACCTTTTTGAAAAAGAACGTACAGTAGAACCGAATGCGATCCATGCAGTATATGAAACCGGACACTATACCAATATTGAAAATCATCCTATGCGGGAAACGTGCTTGAAGAAAAAGCAAAATAGGTGCAAAAAGTCGCAATTTTACCTTGATTGAGGAACATAATCACTTATTTTTCGCTGTACCATTGAACACCTTCGTTTTTTCGCTGCAAGGTCTCTGATTCTCTTGAGCAGCAGTAGTTCAGTAGGACTGCACTCTGATTATTGTTTGCACCACTCCATAGCGGTCTCTAAAGCATAAAACGCTTCAGCATTTGACGGATTTTTGCTATTTTCGTTGTTGTTGTCCTCGTCTTTATCCGTTTCATGGTCGACAGAGTGGGATTATTCTTGCAAGGAAGTCACAATCTCGTCATTATTTAGTATTTGAAATCCACAGTCTTCTGCATCGTATGCCATCCAGGTTTCTACATCTTCTTCATCGCATTCTTGAAATCCCGGGATCGATTAAACAAAGTTAGTAGTCTCCCTGTGGTCGTCATTGAAGTCTTTTTCGCTTTCTATAAATCTGGACACATCTTATTCCATGCATTTTTCACCAAATCACACAACTTAAATTCCCCCAAAATCCCTCTCCTTGGGTTTTCTCGTCACTTTCGGCCTCACGCGAAACAAGTGTTGAGCATTGCAATATTCGAAAACGTATTCATATACAGTGCATAGTTGACGAAAAAAATTTTTAAAAAACTGGTTCGCATATTTGACGCTCCGGATAATAAACATTTGGATAAACGACGTTCTACTGTATAAATATTTGGACGCATTTTGCAATTTTTTTTCAAATAGGTATTTTTCAGAATTATTCGAATTTGTTTTATACTTTGTGTTTATTGAATTATAATTATTTGTAAAATGTTTTAAATACTCATATTTTTTTTGCATTGCTTATCCCACTTATTAAACTATTTTCTTAAGTATAAGTTTTTGTTCTCATACACTGTATTTTGTATCATTTTTTGCATCTAAGAAACAGTCAAATAAAAATTAAGACTTTTTTCCCCAAGTTTTGCATTAACCTCTTAACTGGTTTGCCCGTATACAATACCGTGTAACGAAATTTGGCCTCATCTGGTTTGCCCGTACGCTGTACGGGCAATGATACATTTTTATGTTTGTTTTGCCCATATTTTTCATTCTTATAGTGAAATTATTTGTGTTAGTGTTTTTAAGAGATGTAATTTGTCCATCGTACTGAAATACTTTTCATCCGGGACTTTCTTAGTGTTGAAGATGGGAATTTTTCATTGAAGGCAGAAATTTATATTCTTGCAAACATTCGATAAAGAATAGGGATTGACAAGGCAATCTGCATTTTGTTCCTTCAGAAGAAATGGAAAGGGAAAGATAATCTAAAAAAGCCGATATAATCTCTGTCTCCATTGCTATGTAAGACTTAGCATTACGCCATGCTTCAAATTGTGGGTGCAATATATGTACACGCAAAATCCTCAACCGTTTGAAGAAGAGGTACGATTATGAAATAGTTTTGCAAAAAGAAGAGATACTCTTTTAAGATATAAGAAACATTTCTTAAGCATGCAGAAAGTACTTATAAAAAACAAACAGTTTTTTTGTTCCACAATTATAAAATAAAAAAATAGTGGGAAAACTTTAATTTAAAAATTCAAGAAATTTTCTTCCGTTTTCGCATTTTGTTAAGTGTTATGTTTAGTTATGCAATAAAAAAATTACCTTTTTATTGGAACAGTGTGCAAAAAAATTGACAGCTTTAGGGGTTGAAGAATGTATTTTAGAAAGAAAAAGATAAAAATCCCTTAAAAGTAGATATTTATATATCCATATAAATATCTTTTTCTATTTCTTATTTTCTTTTTCTCTCTCACTATAAATATGTGGGGTGGTATGTACCTTATATTCCTAGGGTACATTAGAATTTCTTACATGTTTCAATGTGTATATGAGCATATATATTTCATTACCTTAGTCTTATATTATTTACCCCTTATTTATACTGGTAAGAATCATAATAATAAGATACATATAAGAAACATCATTCATCTCATCGTGATTGCAAAGCATAAAGCCTTTTTATCCTCTGAAATTCTTGAACATTACTTAAACTATAATAAGAAATAAGTTATCTAATAATCTACAGATATTTTACTATCTAATCTGTCAACATTCTATAAGAGGATTTTCAGTCTTATCCTTATCTTGTTGTCTAACAAAAAGACGATGTCTTTCTCTTACTTTTTGTCTTGTAAGAATAGTAGAGATAAAGATACAGCTGGAATGTATTACAATAAATACTTTTTTTTTTAGACTCTAGGTAGACTCCTTGTGTGCCTACAAGAATTTCAAATATTTCAGATTTGTGAGCATATTTCACCATTATTCCCTTAATACTGCATGGGTTAAGAAACAAATTATCATTCAAAGCATACGCAGGTGCACGTGCACTCGTGCAATAATTTTAGCTATTACAGATAATGGAAAATATGCTACTTTTTATTTTGTGAAAATTTCAATTTTCACACAGAGCAAATAGGTGCCTAAGTTAAGTAAAATATTTCTCATTGAAAGTATGGACTGCCGTTGAGATGCTGAGGAAATAATATTTAATAATATTCTGTATTCAAAAAATTTATACGTTTAATAATTCAAATTTCTACGGATTACTTGAATTTGATTCTAACAATACGAAGTACAGGCAATTGATAAACTGTGAACTTTTAAAAAATAAAAGAAAATTGATAAAAAGGTTATTTTTAAGGTGTCCCGATTAATCTAAAATTGGGAATTCTGCCAAAATTGTCAATTTTTTATGATTTATTTTTAGGCCATCTTATTAGCTTTATAAAAATACCAAGTTTATTATTTTCCTTTTACTTGGACAAAAACTACAAGTGTTTTACTGAAAACAAATGCTATTACTTTAAGCAAAATGTCATGCATCAAAACGCGTTTTAATCTAAATGTGTTTTTTGATAATCCTCAAACGGGGCCACCAATTTCTCAAAAAGTTTTGAAAATAATTCATTGAAATTTTTTCTGTACATTCTGTATAATAGTGGAAGTGTTTTAACCTTCAGATTTATCAATCACTACCTTATTATAATTTTTACAGTCACTTAAATGAATATAATCATTATTCTTGTAAGCAATTTCATGTAATAACTTCGATGAAATGCTCTAGTTTTTGTAAAACTTAAAATATATCTTATTCTGAGGTCATTTCAAAAATGAATGGCAAAGTATCACAAACTGAAAAATTGACCGTTTGTAAATAAAGTTTTTGTACAAAACTGGCCTCCAGTTTAGGTAATATTTGTAATTTTTTACTAATTTTTTTCCCATTTTAGTAATAAGAATTTCTTTTTCCCTTCTTAATTTCTGCATTTTCTTTTCATCAAAGGTTCTAAATAAAACTTAAGGCCACAAAAATATCTCCAAATGTCCATTTTTTTTAAAATTGTTGCAAGTAATCGGATACCTTAATTTTCTTTGTATGGAATTGAATTTCTACATAAAATGTCCAAGATTATTTTAAACATTTTCTTCTAAATAAAAAAAAATTATTTGGAATTATACAAATGTTTTTGTTTAGTCTTCTCAGTCTTCAGTGAGAGAATAATACAAACAATGAAAACAAGATTTATTTCATCAAAGAAATAATGATAGTGATTGCATGGATCGCTTTGCTTATTATAATGATACACGAATAAATTCCAATTGTACCACAATCCCTACTACAGGTGAAAAATGAATACGGAGATATACAATGCAAGAACCAGGCATTCTCTTATCGGTTCATGCAATAAAACGATTATTATACCTGATGGTAGAATAGTTGGGCAGACTCGTGATTTTTTCTGAGAATACATTGAGTCTTGACGCTGATCATCATTGGGAAACTGGAACGCGGAGCGTTCCTCCGTCCCATACTGGTTGTATTGTGCTCTTATAGTTGTTAGGCCTTAATGGAATTTGAGTCCTGGAAAATTGTGATAGATGTAGAAGGTAGTTGTGGTTAAGCTGGGTGATAGATGGAACTGGGTAAGATTAATTGGTTCTTGCTAACGGACGAGGAGCTCGTCTGTTATTGCTGAAAGGGGATTAGTGAGATAGCACTCTATACGCTGTCCTGGCGTCGGAGAGATAATTAAAAAATTAAAAATAAGCATGAAAAGAAGTTGGTTGCCTGTGTGGTTCATTGAGAAATTAAAGTAAATGAGCAGGGAGATACGTGTGAAAATGCGAAAAATTTTGATAGGAGGGGATCATTCGCCAAAAAGGAATGATCCTCTAAACTAATTTAAGGGGATTGTAGGAGTCCAGTAAAATTCTTCTGGGTCTCTTACTATTGATATTAGGATTGTAGTTTTCTAGGTTTAAGATATTAGTATTATTGATGTTAGGTAAATTGTCGAAAAACTTTATGGCTAGATTTTGTATGTGAACTTTAAATATAGGAATTTTGAGAACTTTATAAATTTCTTTATTTTTGGTGTACCTACAAATTTTGGTAATGGTTCTAATGAGGGAGTTTTGGGCTGAATTTAAAAGGTTGATGTTAGAATCTGCTGCGTATCCCCACACAGGACAACCATAAGTTAAAATGGGCCGCAAAACGGCAGTGTAGAGAAGTACTTTGTTCCTTAGGTTCAAATGAGAATTCCGGCAAATTAAGGGGTAAATTGAGCGTACTGCGTTCCGGAATTTATCACGCGCATGTGTGATGTGTTGTTTCCATGTCAGATTTTTCTCTAGGATTAGTCCTAGGTATTTCGTACTCTGAGACCAGTGTAGTGGTGTGGTATACAGGGTAGGAGGTGTGCAAGGCTTCCTCCTCCTAGTGAAGAGTACTGCTATTGTTTTGTCTATGTTAATTTTAATTTTCCAGGTGTTAAAGTAGTTCTCGAGTAGGTGTAGATGTGCGTTAAGAGCTTTTGTAATAGTGTCATGATTTTTAAAGGTAGCAGATATGGCAGTGTCATCCGCATAAATATTAGTGATGGTTAGTTTGTGAGTAGGGATGTCATTTATATATATATTGAATAATAATGGGCCAAGTAGGCTTCCTTGTGGAACACCGTACTTGATAAAAATAGTAGAGGAAAGAGTATTATTGACTTTAACATTAAAGGATCTATTTACAAGGTACGAATTAATTAGATGTATTAAAGCAGGTGGGAAATTGTTAGTTATAAGTTTATAAATGAGACCGCTGACCCAGACCCTGTCAAAGGCCTTCTGAATGTCCAGAAAGACAGCCCCAGTGGACCTGCCTCTCTGAAATCCAGAAGAGATCTTTTCAGTCAATCTGAGCAGCGGGTGATAAGTGGAGAGATGCCTGGTGAAACCATATTGATTTGGATTAATAAAATTGTTATTGTTAGTGAATGTATTTAATCTATTGAGAATTATATGCTCGGTAATTTTACTTAAGATACTTAATAGGGAGATGGGACGATAACTTTCTGGGGAGTGACTTTTTTTATTTGGTTTTAAGATTGGAAATACTATTGCACTTTTCCAGTTGTTAGGAAAGTGTCTAAGAAAAAGAATCTTGTTAATTAAAAAGGTAAATAATAGAATAATTTTGAGAGGGAAGTTCTTAACCATTTTGTTAGAAATATTGTCTTTTCCTGGGGCTTTGTTATTAGAAAGATTTTTAATGTATTTAATAATTTCATCTGGGTTAGTTGGGGTGATGGGGAGAGGCGGGGGGTGAGAGAAGAAATTTTCTAGCGTATTACTGATCTTATTATCGATAGGGTATTCACCATCAGGCCTAATATTTTCCGAGAAGTTATTTTTAAGAGTAGCAGCAAGTAGATTCGCCTTCTGTTCATCGCTGTTGGCAATGCCAGAGGAGCTTGTGAGGTTAGGAATGTTAGTGCGCTTTTTACGGAAGAATTTCTGACTCTGCCATAGGCTATTGTCGGTTGTATTGAGTGCTTCAAGTTTATTGTTCCAGGTTTGCTGAGAGTGTTTTTTGAGTGCTTTTTTGAGTTGTGCTTGTAATCTGTAGTAATTAGTTCTGTGTGTAGGATTTAAGGTTTTATTGTAAGCTCTTTTAGCTTTATTTTTAGAGTAAATTAATTCTTGGATGTGATTAGGAGTGAAAGTGTGTTTCTTGTTTTCTATTGGTTTAGAGGCTTGCTGGTGGGCGGAGCTCACGGTAGCGGAGAGAAGAGAGATTTTGGATTCGAGCACATCGGGATTACGAATGTTTTTAAAATCAGACAGGTGAATAGAATTAATTAAATTTTTACGGAATTTTGTCCAACAGGTGGTAACTGCTCTAGAATTGTCATTGTGAAATGGTGAGGAAAGAGTGAAATTTAAAAATACAGGGTTGTGATCCGAGGAAAGTTCAGGGATGGAATCTATTGTGAATGGGTAGTTAAAGTTATTAATAATGGCTATGTCTAAGGTATTTGCAGTCCCGTAGCCGTACCGGGTAGGGGTGTCGGGGTATGCGATTGTAAGATTAAGAAGGTCCGTGAAAGTTTTTAATTGCTTTCCTCGGATGGAGTTGATTGAGCAGTTCCACTCATTGTGTGTGGCGTTCAGATCACCAAAGATCACACAATTACTATTGGTCTGAAGTAATTGTTCGAAGTCTAATGTGAACATTCTATCGTCCGCGCGGTGCGGGACGTAGACAGAAATAATTGATATTGGGTTGAGATTAGGAGGAGTGAGAACAACAATTGTGGCCTCGATGTGCTGGAGTGTAGGATTGGGTAAGTTATAGTGTGGGATATTTCGTTTAATAAGAATTAAAGTACCACCGTGAGCGTGTCCGTCCGTGATGAGGTCGTTGCGGTAGCAAATGTAATTTGGAATGTTGATGTTGTGTTTAGGTCTCAGATGTGTTTCTTGCATAAGAATAAGATCGGGAGAGTACTTCTCTACGAAAATTTTAAATTCCATAATTTTATTAAGTATGCCGTTTGCATTCCATGAGCAAAGTTTAAGACCAATCAAGTTGTATTTATTCATCATCATTATTAAGATAAGCCTCTAATAGGCGTGTAATTCTTGTTTAGTTAATTTATTTTTGTTTGTTTTTTTGGGTTGAGGAGTTGGATTATTAAAAGAAATAGTTGCGATTTGCTGCGTAAGAGTAGTAAGAGCTTGGATTGTTTGTTGTAGTGTTTTGAGAATAATTGCTTGAGGGGTATTTTCATCTTCGCTAATATTATTGATTGATTGTTGTCTAACAACTTGATTGGCCTGATTTTGAGAGGATGTAGCAGAATTCTTCTTAAGTGTGTCGGGATCTGGTGTGGGTTTTTAGAGTTAGAGGTTTTAGTGTTAATTGAAGCTTGAGCATATGTAGTGTTGGGTCTTATTAGGCTATCAACCGCAGAGGAGTAATTGTTAGGTGTGATGTTGGAACCTTTGCGAGGTTTAGGGTAGAGAGGGCATTTAGTATAATTTGCCATGTGTCCGTACACATGACAGTTAATGCAGTAGGTTTTCTCTACTCTTTTGATTGCACATTCGCGAGTTTGATGTGCTTCGCCGCATTTCAGGCATCGTGGGATAAAGTGGCAGTTTTCGGCCGTATGATGGAAGGTGTTACATGAATAGCATTGGGTAACCCCTTTGCCATTGTACCCTTCAACTCTTATCATTAGGTAGCAAAGATGCGTTAGGTGAAAGATTTTTAAATTTTGTAGATTTCGGGGAGAGTTATTAGAAAGACTGCAAGTTCCTGTTTCGTGATTCGTCCAATTAGTTGAGTGACCTTTTCTATTGTGTAGCCGAGTTCGGTAAGGTTTTCATGTATGTCATCGGTTTTAGTGTCCTTGGGGAGTCCTTTTAAGACGACCTTAATTGGCCTTTCATGTTGGGTTTAATTACAAAAAATTCATACTTTAGTTTTTCGACTGCATCATTTAGGGTGCGGTAGTCGTCGTAATTATTAGTGTAGAGCCTTATGAGTTCACCTGATTTTCTGCTGCGGAGGGTTGGGATTATTTCCGTGAGTGCTTTGAGTCGTTTCATGTATTGAGTGTCAATTTTTAGGAAAACCGGGGGTGGGAGAGAGTTATTTGTATTTGAGTTCGGTTTGCTGGTGTTTTTATTAGGGCTAGATGCGGGAGTTTTTAAATTAGTTGTGTGTTGAGAAGTTCCTGCTATATCCGTTTCGTTGACATTAAGTCCATTAAATTTATTATTAGTATTAACATTAAAGTTTGAGAGATCTAGGAGTTGTCTTTTAAATGTTTGTCTAGGAGTAGGCGAGATGAAACCATCTTCACTTTCCTTCCTTTTATTACTGTTAATTTTAGGTAGTTCAGGGAAATCAATGTTTTCAGATTTTGTAGGTGAGTTTACAGGGGTGTGGTGAATTTGACAGCCAGGGATAGTACAGCGAGGAAGAGAGCTAAACTCACTTACCGCTTGTTCTTGTCTGGAGTAGAGGTAGGCTTGTCTCGTGTAGAGGTCAGCAAGTTCCGGTCTTCTTCTGAGGCATAAAGAGCTATGGAGTCGATCGTATGAGACACGTTGCTGTATAAAATTGAGAATTTTCTCAATTCAGAGTGAGCATATTGGAGCCGTTCGCAGTTGCTGGTGGTAGGAGTAGAGGATCTGGAGGATGGGAGAGAGGCATTGTGGGCAAATTCCATTTCCGAGGGGTGGTCAGAGGCCATTTCCAAGTCGTTAGGAGGTAAATCAATAGGGTAATCTAGGTTGAAGAGGCTGTAAAAATACAGCACAAGTCGCAGACAGTTGACGCCCTATCCAAAGCACACTTCTTTTCTGTCGTTGGCCAAATATTTCAAATATCAGTGCTGAGAAAATTCCCAGAAAATTTCTGAGAATACATTGCGCCATGTCCCTCTTTTATCCACGTCCAGCATTCAGCTTACCATTGCATCTGCATACCTCATAATTTACACTCCAAGGTAATCGCTGATTGTTCAAATTCTGCCTTCGGATTACGGGTCTATTGATACAAGCTGATATACAGCGTGCAATATATATTCTACTTCTTGTGCTCTGAGATTCTAGGTATAACAGTGGAACGCGTTATTAAAGGGTTCACAAACTGTAAGGCGCACAGTTCGCTGATTGTGAGGAATTGTGCGACTCCCTTGAGGAGATTATTGACACTCTCCAACAGCCTGACTTTAACACGCCTGAGAGACTTAGGGTTATCAACGAGGCCCAATGGATAGCCTATAAGTGCTCCAGAAAATCCAATAAACTCTTATGCAAAGAGTTTTGAGCAGCTAAATCAATCACGTGTTCCCACTGCTACTTCGCCTACTAAGCCTAAGAAACTTAGAAAGACCAAGCGTGCGACCGGTTCGCCTACTCCGGGCGGCCAGGGAAAAAAGCAACGTTCGGAGCAGTCGCTCCCCCCACCCACTTCCACTCTTTCCGAAGTAGAAACTTCGGCTATGGAAGAAAACGATTCCGAGGATGACTCGGGATTACAGAATACACAGAAGGACGCCACTTCCACCGCCGTTCTTGGCGTGTCGGAAGCTGCCGTTAAAGGCGACGATCCTTCTAATGAAGACGAGGGTGAATTCATACTAGTCACCAATAAAAAACGCGTTGCCTCGATCGTCATCGACGCAGGCAGAAACGCTACCGAGCTCCTCGACCAGCTAGGGAAACACACTGGTACTCCACTCGAGGGGCGCTTTGAAAACGGGAAACTCCGCATTTTCCCAAAGTCAGTTATTGAGCACAGACAGCTCCAAGCATACATTGCGGAAAACAAGTTGCGGTCCCACACTTTTGAGATGGACCATAATAAACAGCTTAAATGCGTGACCAGAGGGTTACCCACTGATTTTGACCAGACAGAACTCATGCAGGAACTCCGTGACTTCGGGTTCGATCCCAGTCACATCACACTGCTAAAAAACAAGCAGACACAAGCAAACATGCCATTGTTCCTGGTAACCCTTCCTAGAAACCCTGATAATCAGGGTATTTTCAACATTACACACATAGGATTTTTTAGAGTCAAGCCGGAGCCTCTAAATAAATCAAAAATGCTTCCTCAGTGCTATAGATGCCAGGAGTTTTATCATCACTCTAGGTTTTGCAATAGAGCACCTAGATGTCTCAAATGCTCAGGGAGTCATCTCACCTCTGATTGTAAGAAATCCATTAAGGCCCCAGCTAAATGCGCAAATTGCAGCGGGCCGCACCCTGCAAACTATTCAGGATGCCCCAAGAATCCCCATAACAACATAAACATCAAGAGGAATCAAACAAAGAAACCAGCCCGACAGGTGAACACCGGCGCACGCGCCCAGAACACCACACCACCCCAACAACTGTACTCGGCTGCAGTTAAGAAGAACACGAACCAAGAAACCGTTAACACAGCTAGTTTGATGTCCCAGATGACACAGATGATGACGCAGTGGGGACAAATGTTGTCCATCCTCCAAACTAAAATTTAAAACCAAAATTCAACAATCACGCGAATAGTAACTCTCTCGGTTTTTAGCTGGAATGCTAATGGCTTGAAAAGTAATTTGGAAGAACTTAAAGACTGCATTTTAGATTATCATCCCGACTAATCGGGATCCAAGAAACTCACCTTCGTCCTTCGGACAGAGTTAGCATTCCAAACTTCACTTGTCACAGAAGTGACCGTACAACACACAGAGGAGGGGGCACTGCTCTCTTTGTGAAAAATTCAATCAGACACCACGCCATTATTAATACCTCTCACACCTTTGAAAATACATCGGTGGTCATACAAGCAGGGAACAACACCAAAATTACTGTGGCGTGTATCTATAGACCTCCACACGGCTCCATTAATACTACGGAATTCGATGCAATTCTCAACCATAACAACAAAGCCTTTCTATTCGGTGATTTCAACGCCAAACACCCGAACTGGAACCCAGGCAGGGCATGTACAAATGGTAATATCCTATGCAATTGGGCCCTTGGGTCTGCATTGAATATTATCGCTCCCGACACTCCAACTCATTTCAACACCTATCATACTAGCAACATTTTGGACATCGGCTTTGCAGCTAATCTGTCTCACACTGATGTTTTTACAATTAATACTCTTAGCAGTGATCACGATCCAGTTATCTTTGATATTGCTACTACTAATGTGTTACCAGAAATACTCAGAACTTTAAAAACCACAAACTGGACTAAATTTCAAGATATAGTTTATCACACCATACCCGGTAACCCCATGATAGATGATTTGGACTCAGCCGTTCAAAATTATACCAGTATGATTGCTAATGCTCTTTCTGCTTCCACTAGATTAATTAACACACCTCACCTTCGCCTTCCTGACAACATAAGAGAGCTCATTAGGGCTAAAAACAGATTCAGGAAACTCTGGAATCAAACCAGATACCCACCATGACGTGAAGTAAACGTGAAGTAAATGCTCTCATTAGACAGATCAGGATAGAAATCGACCAACATAAAAACAGGACCTGGAAAAATTTCTTATCTACTTTAAATCCTCAGGACAATTCTCTCTATCAGTTACATAAAAAGATCACTAAAAAACATACTGCCATCCCACCCCTCCATGGTTCGAGTGGGCTGGTATATTCAGATTCCGATAAGGCGGAGGCTTTCAAAGAGACACTTGAAGTCACTTTTCAGGAAAATGCAGAACCTTATAGTGATGACAAGATTGAAGAAGTCGAAAATTAGTCTTTGACTATTTCGACAACTTCACAACAGACACACCACCTCCACTCGCTTCTCCTTCTGAGGTACGAGGCATCATTAAGAAACTGAAGAATAGAAAAGCTTCTGGTCCAGACCAAATCCCCAATATCGCTCTTAAATATTTAACTTTAAATGCTGTCACACATCTAACTAAGATCTACAATCAATGCCTCATTAAAAATCACTTTCCTACTCCGTGGAAGCAAGCAAATGTAGTCATGCTGCAGAAATTAGGGCAAAATAACACGTTTCCACAAGGCTACAGACCAATAAGTTTATTAAACGCCACTGCTAAGATTTTTGAACGAATAATTTTAACGAGAATACAAACGCACTGCAAAGCCATAGATTGCATTCCCCGGAACAACATGGTTTCAGGAGGGCCATTCCACGCTACACCAATTGATACGTGTTACTAACATTATTAATGAAGGTTTCGCTAGCAAATTATACACTGTCGGTGTCTTTCTTGATGTCAAGAGGGCATTCGACAAGATGTGGCATGATGGCCTCACATACAAATTAATTAAACTCAACTTCCCTGGGTATTTAATTAAAATTATACATAATTATTTACGAAATAGAACCTTTCGTGTTCGCGTAAATAATGACTATTCAAATTTTGGTGCTTGCCAAAGCGGCACGCCCCAGGGTAGTACCCTTTCACCGTGTTTGTACAACATCTACACTCACGATTTTCCACACCACCCCACAGTTAGTACCTGCCTGTTCGCGGATGACTCCGCGGTGTTAACACAGGGTTCTCAGCTCAGTTACTCCTTAAAAACTATACAAAGATTCCTAGATACTTTAGAAAATTGGCTTACAGACTGGAGAATTGCAATTAATGTTGACAAATCTCAAGCAATA
>BMAO01034046.1:0-31880 GCA_019973975.1 Trichonephila clavata
GTCACCACAGCAAGAAATCCCATCTAGCACTTTTTGAGATAAAAAGTCAGACTTTCTAAGATGCAAGAATATTTGCTTCATATATTTGGTTGATATACAGAACACATAAAAAGCAACCTGAAAAATTACACTATTTAAAGTATTTATGAAACAAATGCAGTATATAAAAAAATGGTTTATTACTGGACAAAAAAATAGCAAATTCTTATAATATATCTATACAATAAAAAAGACAATCACATTATATCATTACTTTCACCGTCATTTCCACATTGCCCATGAAATATGGTGTATGGATGCAAAACCTCTGTTTCTAAATAGGTAAGGTAATTTCTCAAGGTCTATTCCTTATAACTAATAACAAAAATAATATCGCAAAGATGAATAATTTATTATTAAGAATTATTTATACGTGTTAAAACATATTACTTTGGTATACACTTTTTGCTTGTATAGATAGCAAGCATTAATATCCCTGATCCAATATATTTATTAATATTAGTGAGTGAGTTAGTGAATATTAACGTCCCACTGTTCAGCTACACCAGGGCTTTTGGGGACGGTCCGCGTAATTTGAACCATGGTCAAGTGACGCGGACGACACCTGAGCTGGCACCCCTCTCCTAACTAACTCACCACACCAACGGGAGGACGTTTGAGCTCTCGACAGATTTTACGCGCATCGCCCCTACACGGCGGGTCTTCAGTGGTACTAGGATCGAACTCATGACATGCTAGCCACGATCCGATGCCTTGACCACTTGGCTACCGCGGCCACTATTTAATATTAGACACTCTACCTGCAATAGAAGTGTACAGGTATTTTCTAAATTCGTTTGTTCCAAAAGTATGAATCAATTTTCTTTACCAAAAATTTTATTAATAAAGTATGATATAAAGGCACCGTAATACATTTTATTAGACTGCATCAGATGAATAATATACGAAACATGTAAATCTTATTCTTCATAAAATAAAATATACTCTGTTTTTTGGAAAAAGCTCTATTATCTTAGAAAATATTATAAAAACTACGGATGAAAAAAAAAAAAACTCCTCACATATGAGCATTTGAAAATATAATATATCGAAATGTTTATGTGCTATTCATCCATAATTAGCAAATTTGTTTCTCTTGTGTAATTTTATTATAATAAATCGCAACTATGCAACAATACTCAATTATCTCTAAAAAGATTTTTTTGTACTTTCTCTGAAACATACAGCTTATTTCTTTTGAAATTATGAAATAATTTCTACCATCTGTCTTAAATTTTTCTTTTGATATATTCGGAAATATACCTGTTTTCAGAAACTTATCTAAAAAAGAAAGGAAGAAAAACTCATTAAAAACAAAAATATTAACAGCTAAGGTATGTGTGAGCTATTTTCATGAAAAATTTTATATCATTGTATATGTTTGAATTCCCCCCCCCCCCTGTGTCTGTACTTTATAATTTTTAGCATTTTTGATAGTTATTCCTTCGAGCAAAATAGTTATGTCTTTTCAGAACTTCGAAATAGTATTGTGCATATCTCATTACTAGGTACCATTTGAAATATTTAGTAGTTCCATTTTTCGAATAATTTAATACTTGCTAGTGTTTCAAATCTCGAACATTAACAATACGTTAAATAACTAATTGCATTTTATAAAAAAGTTTTCCGTGCAATTATAAGTAAAAAAATATAGTGATATATTTTCAAATAAATTTACTCAACATTTATCACAAGTAAAAATGTTTTCATTGCAATAATGTTACACATTAATTTTATAGCAAAGATTCAAGCACATTTTTTTCCCCTTCGTTATTCAATTTTATGCGAACGCGAGGAAAATATGAAGAAATACTTTTCAAATTATACTATGTAGATTTTATACAGAACTTTTTTGATTGAATTCCTTTGCATTTCTTTGTAATTGCAAGCTTATTTCGAATAATATTTGATTCAAATTATTTTATGATGGATCTGATTTTAAATGTGATATCAATATATTTAAAATCTTTATAATGTGTAAGAAATTTTTTATCTTCAATCATTTTGGTGAATAATTAAATGACGAAGCAAATACTGATGTCTTCAGTACAAATATAAATCTGTGTTTAACAACTAACACATATATAATGACAGAAGTGTTTATGGAAGGTTTCGCGGCACAGTCATTGAAGATCGCCTTGATTCTACGCTCAAGCTTTTACACAACATTCTTCTCATTGTGTCAAACTTACAAAACTGCTTTTTCTAAAACCTTTACATGAAGACCACTCCCTCGAAACATCTGGAACCGTACGGATCCCAAAATCAGGGATTGGCAGCAAATAATTCATTGCTGAAAGATAACCAAATAACTGAACTGCTTCCACAGCTGTATCTTGAAAGTTCAACCTACTTTTATGAATTTGGCGATTTAGTTTTGAGTTTGACGAGTAAAAATATTAAACCATTATATCTCATTTGGAATAATCCAATTATTATTAATCGTACATTGCTGCAATGAAAATAACATCAATTAACTAAACATATATACGTAAAAATAAATATATTTTAATCCTCGAAACGATTTGTTAATGTTTGTATTTTGCGCTTATAATTGCCTCAAGCTTTTTTCTTTTCTTCCCGAAATTTATTAAGGTGATATGGTACCCTAAAAATCATTAAACAGTCGAAATTTTTTTTATTGGCTTATTTAATACCCCGAATCTTTATAAATATGCCTGCAAAATTTCAAAGCTTTACCTGCATTTTTCATAAGGTAATGGAGCAATGTTTGATGCTAAACAGCAACTACCCCGCCTACATTTCAGATTATCTGCTAGAAAAGAGCCTGATAAAAATGAATTAATTATTTTTCTAATGTGCATCAATGAGATTGACATTATACAATCAGTAATAAATCATTTTAAGAAAGAATTGTGCAATTCATGCAAAAATTCTAGTTTGTGAATTATTCACTGGGAAGATCAAATGGATTTGGTCAATATTTAAAAGGTGTGCGTGCTTTTTATGATATTATTATGAATGAAATTAAAACTTCAAAACGGATACTCCCAAAGCACAAATACTAAATCTCATTTTGATAACTCAGGTTATTAAAAATCTAATTCGCAAGAATAGAAAAACTCCTCCATTTTTATATATTTGTTTTTGGTGATATATATATATCCCATTTGTGCGAGATTCAACACTTTTATTATTAAAATATTTTAAGATATTTATTTAAACAAATGCACATATACCGTTCTTAGATTTTGATGTATTTTACCTATAAATTGTTATTTGATTTTGCTTTTATTCGTGTACAATATTTAACATGCGAAGGCTTTTAAAATCATGGAAATAAAAAATAAAGGCATAAACATCTTTTGTACATGTTGTGCATTTGCTCTGAGCGTGGAATTAGCTCTGAAGTGTGTGTATTTATTTTTTTAAATAATTATTAAGATAAAGTTTTATGAAATATTGATCTTTAATTCGTTTTTTTCTATATATTTATTACGGCATTATACTGTTTAATTGTTCTACATTTGTGCAATTTTTTATGGTAAGTTGTTTTAAATAAGCTAATTAACATTTCATAAAAGTTTCAGACAATTCGATGAATATTATATCATGGTATTCATGGAATGAAATCTTCAAACTCATATTTCTCCACGTTGAAATTTTGTACATATACTGTTATTCAAAACCCTAAGGTCTTTTTGGTAATTGAAGTATGGGTTTGAAATTTTTTATACATGTTCTGAAATGTATGTTTTGTAAAACTGTGCATAGGATTAGCTCTAACATGTGTGTGTTTAGTACTTTTTCTAAAAAATTTCAAAATCAAAATTAATATTTTTTTGGGAATTTTTGGAAGTTTAACTATAAAAAAATTAAAGAGCAGCAGCAGAAAAAAAAACCCATGTACAGTTTTATGCAGTATATTATAAGGTAATTGGAAATTTTTTTTGAAAATATTTAAAAAAAGCCTTAGGGATTTAAAAAATGCTTAAAAAAGGTAAAAAAATTTAAATTTTACAAACATTTTGCAATGGAATTATTATTAAATAGTAACCTTTATAAAATGCAATTAAAACCAAATATCGAATATTAAAAGTAAAAAAAATTGTGAAGATGGTACCATATCGCCTTAAGAGCGTGTGTAAGTTAACAGTATTTAAAATTGAATGATTAGGTCTTGAAGCAACACAGGTTCTTAATTTCATGGTATTCAATGGTTATTTTATGCGTTGTTTTTTATATAATTGAGCATATTTAATAAATATCTTTTTATTTTATTGTTAATTGAAGAATTTAATTTAATGATTAGGAAGCCAAAAGTACCGAGAAACTTCGGATATTTATCAAAAAAATTCTAACAAATAATTAATTTTATTGTTGCAATGAACATAAAATGATTTCGCTAAAACAATGTTTTTTCCCCTTCTTTCTTTTTAAACCTAGAAACGATTTATAACGGTCTATATTTTGTTTTTATAAATGTTAAGCTTAGGGTACATAGTGATCTCAGTAAGGAAGTTTTTAATTTGTTTTTTTAGCCCAAATCTTATCAGGTATATATATATGCTGACAATGTTTCAAATGGTCATGGAGCAACACAGGTTTCTAATTTTACTAATTTCATAGTATTCAATTGTTATTTTATGCATTTTTTATACTAAGCAAATTTTTTAAGCATTTATTTAATTTTATTGCAGATCAATAAACTGAATCCAATAGTTAGATATTAAAAAAAAAAAACCCGAAATTTCGGAGATATTTATCGGTAAAAATTTTAATAAATAAGGTGTTGTTTGAATTCTTTTTTATAATCATCCGACAAATCTTTGAAAAACATGCCCAGCTTTTCCAAAATTTTTATTAAATCCCGTCAAAATTTATTAAAAAATGTACAACTCTTTCTAATATGAGATTGTTGTGATCGTTCCTGAGTTTCTCTCAATTTACTATCAAGCAAATTTTGTCTTGTTACACACATCCAACCCTGTTTTGTATTTCGTTTTACATATGTTTCATTACTGAAATTAATAAATGCATTTCTTTCATTCATCTCACAATAATTGAAATATATCATTAGAATACTAAAGTATATTATTGCGAATCTTTTATTTTGCAGCAATATCTTCTTACATTTCAAATAAAACCCTTCCAAGATTAATAGTTCTACGGAATTTCACCATTTTACTAAAATAAAATATTAGTATAATAACATAAAATTATTTTAATACATTTTTTTAAAAATCAGAACGATGTGATTGTCAAAAAGATCACCAAAGAAAAATAGAAGTCTTTATGCAAGTTTTGAATAAGTAATAGTAGCAATTGAGACAGAGACATTAACAAACTTTTTTACGAGGTCCAATAAAAAGCTATCTTTCTATTTTAAAGCGACTGATTTAATCTATCGATGTAAGATCGCTATTTGTTATGAGAAAGCTCAATTCCTCAATTAACTGCAGGTTTAAATATTTCTGTAAGTCTTCAAAACTTAGCTCACCTGGAAAATTATTTTTTAAATAGTAATACAAAAGTATAAATCGCGAAAATATTGAAGTATGAATAGTATTTAAAAAAATTAATATTTGTTAAGCTGAGTATCAAGCATTATAAAAATAACTAGCAAAACCAAGAACTAAGTTATATTTTTATCTGAAAACCCTCTTAGGATTCTAGTATTACTTAAGTGGTTGAAGGAAACGATTTTGATGAACTTAGCTACAACAGAATAATTTATTATGGAAAGTAGCAAAGAAATAATTGACTTACATAATATTTCTAGGATTTCAAAACTGAATGAATACTTTATACCTTTTTTTTAAAAAAAGAAATACAGTTTCCTAATTTTCTTTACAAAACATGTACTGTTAAACGTTTTTTTCTTAAATGTATTTATGTTGCATGTAAATGTTAAAATTTTAATATAAATAACTATATAGCTAATGATTGTTTACTTATGGAACTTGTAAAAATTATGAAAAATCAACTATACAAGTTTTTCAATTTAAGAAAAATTTATTACTTTTACCGCTTTGACATAAGATGAAATGCACCACCCTCTAAGCTACTTTACTGCACAAACCATTGTATTTTTCAAATGGTTTTGGATTATACCTACTGTATTAAAAAGTGTTGTGTAAATAATATTGTTGACAGTCTTAAAAAAAGTAGACAATTGATTGCTTTGAAAACTAAATAAAATATTAACTTATATTGCATTTCCCATCATATAAATATTACTTACTAATTAATTACATTACGCAATCTTTAATGCTTTAGAAAGTCTTTCACAACTGTGATGCAATTATAATGTATATGTCATCACAGCTGAAAATCCCATCTAGCACTTTTAGATCAAAATGTCATTCAAGACTTTCAGAGATGTAAGAATAGTTACTTCATTCATCTGGTTGATACACATATAAAGCAACCTGAAAAACTATAACTATTTAAAGTATTTATAAAACAAATAGTATATCAAAAACTGGTCTTACTGGACAAAAAAATAAATAAATCCTTATTAGTACATCTATACCATAAAAAAGGCAAATGATGAATAATTTATTATTAAGAATTATTTACACATAAGTTAAAACATATTACTTACTTTAATATATACTTTTGCTTGTATTGATAGCAAGCATTAACATCACCTGATCCTACATATTTTATATTAAACACTTACCTGCAAAATGTATACATGTATTTTCTAAATTCGTATGTTCCAAAAGTATAAATCAATTTTTTGCCTAAAATTTTATTAATAATGAATGATATAAAAATTACCATATTCCCTTCACTTTGCAAAATTTGTGTGGTAACATTCAACTGCAATGGAATCTCTTTCCTGCATGATTTTTAAATTATATGCTTCTAATATACTGTCATAAAGCTATTTGTCTCAAAATTTGGTTATTTTTTATCATTACTTACCTCCTCATCTGATATAAAAATATACAACTTTACCCCGTAAAAACCTAACTAAACGTCTTGGAAAACATAAAACAACTCCACTACAAGCATATATCAGATGTTAAAGATACAGTTAAGTTTTTTTGAAATAGTTTTTGAATTGAGTAATGCTAACTAGCCTGAGCTTGAATGTTTTCTTCCTTGACAACTAAAAAAAGAACCATTCCAGAGTTTTCCTTTTTATTTTTATATCCCTAATAGTTGGCTTAAATATTTACTGCTAGTTTACATGCTGATTGGGAGGTAGGTACATGAGGATCAGGTAAATAATTTTTTAGTAATTACTTTTTACCTTTCTTTTACTGAATTGCATGCTGAGACAATTGTTCCTGAACTATTTTACCTTGAAATAAACAATTTAATACTACAAGTAGAAGTTCAGTCTCCTGGTTTTTCTTATGTCATTACATATTTCTTTGGCGGAAGACCCCACGCCACACTTTCTATCTGAGATATGGAAAGAAGTATATTCAACAACATGGAATCTCTCAAACAATTTAAGAATGAACTTAATATGTTACATAGTGCATGATTATCTGAGCATTCACATGTATACCAAGCTGAGTATGATAATTTTGCACACCTGTAATGGCATTGATCACACAACCTCTTTCTGAAATGCTTCCATAATCTTTTTAACTACATAAAATACATCTCCATTAGTCTGCAATTTTACAAACCAAGAATTTGTTGCCTGGTCATAAATATCTGTCAGGAATCTTTAATACATTTTGAAATGGAAATAGATTGTGAGGATATAAACTGGGGAGAGTATCATTTAAAATTCTATAATGTGCTAAATATGTTTTAGGCTGTATTTTCAACAAACTATCTGCTTGACAGTTAAATTTTCATTTTAAAATAATTGGACATTCATGTATTGTGAAAAGATTAACAATATATATTTTTATCAGTATTGGCATGCAGAAGTAGATGATGTGTCTTATACTATTAGTAGGCTGAATTACAATAATTATCATCAAAATATTTATTGAAAGCAGGCTTTTTATCAATCGATGCAATTTTAAAATTCTCCATTATTTGTTTACATCTTATTGAACTTATTCCTTCCAAAAGAGCTACCAGAGAAATTTCACTTCACATTTCAAAACTAGATCATTTAATTATTTCTTCCAAGTGCATTGAAGGTGCCAATTCCAAACCAAACACCATTCCGAAATATGTTTGAAAAGCATGTGAAACTGTTTGGTCATCATTGGCCGTAATGCAATTAATTTTTAACTGGGCACCCTTTCTCTCAGAATGTTGAAACACAATACATATTTCCTGTATCTAATTTATTAGTAATAACATGAGCAACATAGTAAAGCATTTCTTATTAGTCAAGTACAATTAAACTTAGTAAACAGAAAATATGCGAAGTCAATTCACAGTATCTTAAATCATGCACAATATTTTCGAACAGTTGTTCATAATTTCTTTTTTTCTCTCAGCTTATTGCCAACCTTTTGCTTAAAAACTATTGAGTAATGGGCTCAAGTGTAGTAAATGGGGGGGGGGCTTTGGATTTAGAGATTTTTATATAGATATCATGGGGAGATAACAAATTCATTCTTTCTTCCGGACACATATTGGTAAGGGAGTAAGTGAGAGTGAGAGAATATTAACATCGCACTGATTAGCAACACGAGGGCTTTTGGCGACGGTCCGCGTAATTTTGAACCATGGTCAAGTTACGTGGATGACACCTGAGCTGGTACCCCCTCTCCTAACTACCACACCACAGCAACGGGAGGACGTTTGATCTCTCGACAGATTTAACGTGCATCGCTCCCCTACACGGTGGATCTTCAGTGGTACTAGGATCGAACTCATGACACGCTAGCCATGATCCGATGCCTAGACCACTCGGCCACCATATTGGTAAGGGAAATAGCTTGGCGATCGATTTTGGTCACCAAAAGAAATTGACATCTCCAAGGTTCCCCCTATACTACACTTTAACCGAGCAATGTTTTTAGCAAGTCTTAAACCATATTAACCACTTCTAATTTCCTATTACCTGAATACATATTCTAATACTTTTTTAATAGATTTTTCAATACCCATTTCAAGATTAGCATTAATGAACTCTATACAAGTTTTATAAACCAGTTGAAATGCTTTGAGGACTCAATTCCTGATTATGCTTTGAAAAATATGTTACACTGATCCCTTAACAGTCTTTTTAAAGAGGGATTCTACCAAGATATTCCATTAATAATTGGAATGTAGAATCTTTTTGATATTTCTATACAACTAGATTTTCTTTTATATGTCTAGGAAGCTTCACATGTTAGCAATGTGTTAAATATCTAAATCTACAATTTCACTCATGATACGGAAAGGGTTAAGGCAAAATTAAATCTAAACATATTGTGCAGATCTTTACATGTGATTCGTATAAAATTTTTTGCGATAGATAATACGAGGGTAAGTTGAAAAATAAGTTTCCCCTGTCGACTGTGGTCAGAGTTGTGTATGAAAGTCAAAAAATAGAATGAGACATTAAAGATATGACATACCTTTATTTTTCCACATAGGTACTAAGTACATTGAGACATTTGTCATATCGCTTAATAAGCTTCAAAAAGCCCTCCAGGAAAAAAATCAGCGCTTTGCATATGGAAGAAGCGTTGAACGGCTTGTTTCACTTCAGTATTGCTTCCAAAGCGCCTTCCCCCGAGATTTTTCTTCAAAGCCGGAAACAGATGGAAGTCGCTTGGTGCGAGATCAGGACTGTATGGCGGATGGTGTAGGCGCTCCCAACCAAGAGTTGCAATATGGTTTTGCGTTGCCGTCGCCGAATGTGGTCTGGTATTGTCATCCAACAGCAGAACGCCAGATGTGAGAAGGCCAGGCCGCTTTTTCCGAATCGCCTCTTTCAATTTCGACAGGGTGTCACAGTAGCGCGTATCATTGATGGTTCCAACCTCCGAAAAGTCCAGCAACAAAACTCCTTGGGCGTCCCAGAAAACTGTGAGGAGCACTTTACCTGCAGAGGGAGTTGTCTTGAACTTCTTTCGGACAGGTGATGACGGATGTTTTCCCTCCATAGATGCGGCCTTCGATTCTGGCGTGAAATGGTGGACCCACGTTTCATCCCCCGTCACAATCCGAAACAGAAAGTCATTGCCATCTTCATGGTAACGCACGAGATGTTCCAGGCTGACCACCATGCGTTGTTCCTGGTGTGTCGAAGTCAATTGTCGGGGCACCCATCGTGCTGACACTTTTCTGTATCGAAGAATGTCGTGGATGATGTTTTGAGCTCGCTCATGTGAGATTCCAAGTTCTTCCGCTACTTCATCGATGGTGATACGCCAGTTCGCTCTAATCATGTCATCCACCTTCCCGACATTTGCATCTGTAGTGGCCGTGCGCGTCCGTCCAGCTCTCGGTATGTCCTCCACTTGCTGACGTCCATCACTGAATGTGCGACACCATCTCCGCACCATTTGCTTCGACATCACACCTGGCCCATAGACTTCCACGAGGCGGTTATGAATTTCTGTTCCTGATACTCCACGTGCCCATTCATAGCGGATAACCGCTCTCACTTCCCCTTTGACCACGAATTCAAAACGCACCTTCTCTCCATACCTACCGGGGCTCAAATGAGAGGCTGGTCTCCGCTTTGCGCAGGCACTGCAACAGCGCCATCTTCTTGATTTGCAGCGACCTCTACCCAATGGTGTATCGGTGACTTGCGCGTTTTCCTGCTGTGTCGCCTTTCGCCCATAGCCGTTCAACGCTTCTTCCATCTGCAAAGTCCTGATTTTTTCTTGGAGGACTTTTTGAAGCTTATCAAGCGATATGACAAATGTCTCAACGTACTCGTACGAGAATAATAAAATAAAGGTATGTCATATCTTTAATGTCTCATTCTATTTTTTGACTTTCATACACAACTCTGACCACAGTCGATAGGGGAAACTTATTTTTCAGCTTACCCTCGTACATTATAATAATGATTTTTTTTTACTTTGATTACATAAATGTATTTTCTTATTAAGAATAGTGTTATTACCTTTGTTTGGATCCTAGCAGGGCACCCTTCTTTTATAAGAACACCTCCAGAAAATTTGTATTTCCTATTATTATTCTCACAATCATTTAAAAATTTAGCCAAACAATTTACCTCATTTATTTACGCTAATGTTTCATAACAATCAATAGAGCTTTCGATTTAACGACAAGAAAAAGTTTTACACTCACGAGATCGGCCAAGTGGGCAATCACACAGCAGGAACTAAAAAAATAATGAATCTACTACAATGGTAAATACCTGGAAATTTTAAAACGGATTATTAAAACTTTATAAATAATCAAAGCATAAAATTTTTACATTCACGTGATCGGAGAATCGAGCTATCACACGGCAGAAACTAGGAAGTCGATGAACGGAAAATGTTAATTATATCAAATCAAAGCACAAAATAAAAAAATACAGTATAAAAAGAGTAAAATAATTATAATTCAAAATTATGAATCAAAGTTTCTAGTTGTTCACAGAAGTTAGAAATTCCATAAATCAGCAAAAGTGTTAAAATGATTGAAAACTTAACAAGAAATTAATACAATATAAAAACTGCAAAAAAATTTAGCAATTAAACATTATAATTCAAAGTTATAAAATACTTAATCAATAAATCTCGCCGCTAGAATTTTATATACGAACCTATCAGCACGAGCACTACAGCAAGAATGATTTTAGTAGGTTCAATTAAGCCAACGATGAACTTGGCGATTTTCAAAAAGAGAGGCCAAAAATATCAAAGTATCCCATCCTTGTTTGTAGATTATAGGAATAGGTGCTGCCAACGAAATTGCGCATTACACGTCCGGTCTTGTTTGTTCTATTTATCTGTCCCTATCCTGTACATCTGGAGCTCTGGCTAGCACCTTATGCTCCGAAATGATTATTTACATTTTTTCTTCAAATAGGATGCAGGGATAGGTCTTGATTATTTTGTACAACTGTAAGCTTTGTTAATTTATGCTTCAACTGTGATTGGTGAAACTAGAGTATTTTGAATCTATTACTTGGAATTTTAGAATCTATTGGTTGTTTTTAAAAATTCTTCCACTTTTTGAATATGCTCTAATGTATCACAATTCGCTATTGATGAATAAGACCATTCACTATGATTAGAGATAAAATTTTTCAATATTTTACGTTGCGATTTATATTCGTTGCAGGTTAAAATAAAATGTTCACTAGTCTCTGGTACATGGCAATCTGAACACAATGGAGAATCTGTTTTTTTAAAAAGAAAAATATCATTTAATGGTAATATCTTTGCCCGTAGCTTATTAATTAAAACTTCTTTATTTCTATTTTTTGCTGCCTGTCTTTTCCATTTTTTAAGATGAGAAATATAACTATAATTTTTATGTCTCTTGCTCTTTTTCCATATTTCTTCGTTTTCCCTTTTGTGTTGATTTTTGAAAAAAGTATGTAGATCTTCCCAAGTAATCCAAGGAATAATATTCCAAGGAGCTGGAGAGGCTTTAGCTAATTTATCTACTTCTTCATTAATTTCTATTCCCTTGTGAGCTGGTACCCAAATGAATGTAATTGATTGAGCTATTTGGAGACACTCGTGTAATGTTGAATTTAAATTTAATATTATTGCGTACTGGATTTTCTATTAATATTAAGGATACTTTTTAGAACTGATAAGCTGTCCATCAGGATGACATAGTTTTCTGTTTCTGAAACCCAATTTTTTAACGCAGTCCATATGGCGATAGCTTCCGCTGTAAAAATGGAAATCATTTCTTTCAGTATGTAATTTTGTCTAACTTTTTTCTTCTGGATTAAAATTCCTATTGATGTTTGATTAGTATTTTTAGAACCATCTGTTGCAATTATAATACTGTTATTAAAGTTTGACTGGATATAATCATTAAACATATTTTGCACTATGATATCTGGAAGATCTCTGTTTTGAAAAGGCAGTTCATGAGGATAGATGTTTATTTTGTGATTTTCATAGATTGGAGGAGGAGGGGTCCACTGAAGAATATCTACTTTAGAAATACATAGTTCTTGGAGCAGGTTGATTGACTTTTGAAAAATACTGATTTCTTTTTCTGTATATCTATAAAAATTATTATTTATATCCCAAAATAACCTTGCATTTGGTGACCAGTCTTTTAATGCTATTTGTTTAATAATAAATTTTTGACAAAGGAAATTATGTCGATTATTGATACTGCCATTCATAGATTCCGCTCTTAATACGTCTATCGGAGTGTTTCTTGGGAACCTAGGGCTAAACGTAATGCAGCATTGTAAATTGATTCTAGTTTCTGTCTATTTCTTGAAAAGGAAAAAAGTTGTCTTTCATAGACAAAAATAGAACGGATTGTGGCATTAATAATATTTAAAAGAATATCAGTTCTTGTTCCAATTTTAGGGGACGATAATGCTTTGATTGCATTTAAATATTTAAATCCTTTCTGTCGGAGGTAAATAATATGTTTTTTCCAAGTGATATTAGGGTCGAAGATTATACCTAGGATTTTAAGACACTTTACTTCGGGAATACGTTTATCAAAAATTTTAAGTATAGGAGATATTGTACTTCTTTTTCTGTAAAAGTTGATTAAACTTCTTTTTTCTAAAGAGGTGGACAAATTCCATTTTTTACACCAGGCTGAAATATTGTTTAAAGATACTTGCAATTCGTCTATTGTTTTATTTCAATTTGTGCCGCTATTATATAAGAATATGTCGTCTGCATAGACTAGAAGATGGCTGTCGTGTTGGATTTCAAAAATGTCTGTCATATACATAAATCGGAAAGGGCTCAAGATGCAACCCTGAGGTACACCATAATTGTTTTTGCTGATTTTCGAAAAATTGTTCCGCCATTTAATTTGAATTGTTCTTTGATGTAAGAAATTTTGAATCCATCGTAGCAATTTACCTGAATATCCAACTTTTTTAACATTTCCTCTTCTACACAAAGTAGTTTTATCTAATCAGCTTTTAAAATATTATTGACTATTTGGTGGTGTTAGTTAGCCAGAGAAGAATTCAAAACCTCACTAATAAGTACTGTTCTATAAATTATCTATTAAGTCTAAGAGGGTACCTTAGTGGTAGGCAATATTTAAAAATATTTTAAAGCAGTTAAAATTTTATTATGAAATGTTATTAGAAACTAAAATAATTACACTACTTGAGGAAGCATATCTAACATTTTAGAGTGGGTTTCAGTGTTAAATAATTTTTTCTAATTATGTATTAACACACCATTAATTACCTGGTATTATAATATCGCAAACAGTACATTACGATTTACTGAACATGAAATATCCTTTAAATTGCATAGAAACTGAAACGTAAGAATTGAATTATTTAATTGTGCTATAAAAAAATTTAAAATTTTATATAAGTTGGTTAATGAAAAAAAGTTAGCAATTAATTTTTTAACATTTCGAAATCTGAGTTTCAAAAGACTTTCCTTCTTATATGGATAAAAACCATTTAAGAACAATGACTTATCATACTAAAATATTTCATAAGCATAAATGCAGAAAAAACTCACATCGACTGATAAACTTAAGCGTACAGCTGGATTTAAGCAATGCGGGCAAAATTAACTGTTAGGTTGATTTATTTTTTAAAAAATTTCGAATTATCATAGCTGCTAACAATGTTTTTCGTTCCGGTCCCCCCCCACCTTGAATCCGATACAAAATATAGTGGACAGAGAATGACACACACAAAGACAAACAACATAGAGCATATAGGCAGACGACAGGTCACGAAACTGCTGAACCATTATAATATAAAAAACAAAGAAAAAATCCGAACTGAGTGTATTAATATGTAAACATTTCAGTTTTTCCCCACGAGAAAAGCGAAAAAAGTTGAAATTTGTTGATTGCAAATTATACATAAACTTTCTGAAAGGTAAATAAATATAACGAGAATATAAGAAATTTATCTGTAGAAATCAAAACAAATAAATAAAACTAGAAAAAATTGTTTTTCAAACATTTTTTAACTGAATAATAAACAAAAGGAAAAGTATGATTTATTAGTTGCCTTATAATAATAATAAGAAAATCAATGAACAACGTAAGCTATTAAAATTATTTTAACAATACATTTATATTAAATGTAAAAAAAAAATATTATAAAACTTATAGTAATTCACAGCTATAAAATTGTAGACTGAAACGCATATTGATTACGTACAAAAATTAGTAAAATGTACCAACTCAACACATAACTGATGCCTTAATCTATTGTTACAACTATAAAAACCTTCAGCAGTTCGTTGCCTTAGTCTGCGGGACAAACACATAACATAGAAACAAAAAAATTTAAAACTTATAAGAAAACAAAACACATAAAAAGACACACAAATACAGGCTGCCTGGTGACAGGACGGGATCGAGACATACTCCGTGTGATCTGACGGACAATGACAGAGGACAACACAATCACAAATAACCGAGTCACAGACTCGGTGTTTGTAGACTTCTGTGTTGTAACACATAACATATATTTAAACACATTTGACATAAATATTTAAAGTAACATTAGGAATTAAGAATTAAGGTTTACATTCAATAATTAAACATTTACGCAAAAGTTATATTGTAGATTAACAACAAGCTGTTTTAAAGTCTTTTAGACGATAATGACCATGTGGAATTTAATTTCGTAATTAATACTACACTGTTAGATGTTTAAACGTGCTGGGAGCGCATAGGTTGAAAACATCAATACATACAATAATAGATAGCAAAAAAAAAAAAAAAAAAAAGACAACGCGAATACGCGCGGTAACAAAACTGACTGTCTACAAAATGTTTCTTAATTACACGCACCAGTTGCCACGAAAACTCATCTTATTCTTAATCTATGAAAACAATAATTTGTAGAAATGAATTATATTTATTTGTATCGTATTTTCCGAGTCACAGGCTGCTGAGACTTTGTAAATGTGAATAGTTTACCGTAAAAACTTAATATAAGGTGTATAACTCCATCAAAATCAGTTCTCTTTACAACGAAATGTCATGATGATTCTATGATAAAAATGAAATGAATAAATTCAATTCAATAAATAATAAAAAGCAAAATTCATTAAATAAACTTTATTCTTAAGCCTTGATACTTAACCATCACCGTAAACAGGTGCAGGATACTTTAAATTTTTATTGTCTTCTTCCTTTTCATAATTAACACATGATATATCAAGAACAAGAAAAACGTTAACACACACAAATTTTTAATTAGCTGTTTTCTTCTTGATTTAACAATTATTTGTGCTCTTATCGATGTTATATAAAGTGTTTCGAAATAAATCTCCATAAAAACTATTCAAATTGAAAAATAAAATACTCCGATAAGAAGATTAGAAGATAAATTATTTGTACTACGGAAAAAAAAGTTAACTCAAATTTTTAAATTTTGTGTTACTACACGAAATGTTTAAAGGAAAAATTTATTTGGGGTGTTATATAATTATTCATAAATTTTTTTTGTACTAAGTATTTTGTTTGAGCATGCGCAGTGGGCACCGCCTGGCGGTGATTAAGTGCATTAAGAAAACGAGCGTTGAGTCTCAGTGAGAGTGTGAGCGGGAGATCGCACGAGCGAGAGCGAGAATTACGGTGCCCATCACAGTGTTCCGACATACGCCCCGAGCAACAAAGAAAGAGGAGAAATAAAGATATTTGCCACCAACGCAGTCTTATTACTGAGAGTGTGTGAGAGAGAGAGAAACACATAGGGACCCCTACCCAACATGAGTGGTCCGTCCAATAAGCCGGAGAAGTGAACATCCAAGGTGCCGTGAGAAGTGGTCTTTTATATGTTATTTTTATTATAATAAATTGAGGACTAAATTAACTTCAGAAAAATGTTTAAGAACTGCCGTAAGGAAGATCTTCGTATTGTTGCTCTTGAACTTGGTGAGACTCTTTCTGAAAAAGTAACTATAGTTGAGTTAACTGAAATTATTAAAGAAAATAAATATTTTAAGGAGGATGTTGAATTTGTTAAAGAATTAATTCAATATACCATCGAAGACCGTAAAAAAGCTGAGGAAGACCGTAAAAAAGCGGAGGAAGACCGTAAAAAAGCGGAGGAAGCTAGGTTAAGAGAAAAAGAGCTTGACGTTTATATAGAGTTAATTCAGATAACGAGAGAACAGATGAGGGTTATAATTCGCTAGATGCGTTGGTGAAGAGTGTTCGTATTCTAACTGTGAAGGTGCCTAATAGACCTGAAGGTTGGGCATTCTTTTTCGCTTATTTAGAGAGAGCCTTTGCTTCAAAAAATGTTCCCGAGAAATTTAAGTCGGAAATTTTATTAAATTTGTTGGGTGAAAAAGCTACAAATGTATTAACAAATGTTAAAGATGACGAGCTTAACAATTATGAAAAACTAAAATTAATAATTCTAAGAGAATACGAGCCAAGTACAAATCAATTTCTTGAACAATTTAAAAAAGCTACGCGTCATCCAAATGAAACGTATACTCAGTATACTTCTCGCCTGATAACAAATTGGCAGTATTACTTAAAATTAAGGAAGGTCTCTGATTTTTTGACCATTTAAATGATCTTATAGTGTCGGACAAAATTTTCAGTACTCTTGAAAAAGAGGTAGCTTCACACATTTCCGTCCGTGCAGGAAATGATTGGTTTCGCCCACTGGAACTTGCCAAAGAGATAGACTTGTATAACACTTCTCGAGGAAAGTGCTTAAAACCTGTGCCGAATGTCTTTACTAGAAATAATCCAGTGAAGAGCACGTCAAGAGTATTTTTGAGTGAGGTTAAAAACTCTAAATGCGTTTGTTGCGCTGAATCGCATCCATTATACAAGTGTGCAGTGTATTTAAAACTTCCCGTAACCAAGAGAATTGATATAATTAAAGCTAATAACCTTTGTTTTAATTGTCTTTCTACATCTCATAGAGCAAGAGACTGTAAATCCAGATATGCTTGTTCAAACTGTCAAAAGCGACATCATAACACCATACATTACACAGAGCGAGCGCGAGACCAGGAAGTAATAAATTCCACCCTTGAACCTCTAAACACATCAGCGCCTGAATTCATCCCAAGTGCAGAAACTCAAAACAACTTACTAACCGCAACGAGTATAAACAGAAAAGAATGTGTTCTGCTAGGCTCAGCAATTTGTTACATAAAGTGTGAAAATGGTTTATTCCCAGTCAAAGCAATTTTAGATAGTGGAAGCACTTCTAACTTTGTAACTAAAAGCTTATGCGACTTAATTGGATTGAAAAAATACAAATCTAATGTCTTGGTTTCGGGATTAAGCAAATAATGAATTCCGATAGAATCGCGAGTTATAGTATCTATCAGCAATAAAGAAGGGAGTTATGTTAAAACATTAGACTTTTTTTTGGTACCAACTATAACACAAAATCTTATTCCAACAACGAAGATCGATTTTAATCTGAATAATATTCCCAATCTTAAATTAGCTGACAATAATTTTAATATTCCAGAGCGCGTGCAAATGCTATTAGGTGCAGAAGTCTTTTATGAATTAATGTTACCCGGACAGTTCAAGATGGAGGGTTCAAATGTTATTTTTCAAAACACTGTTTTCGGATTTGTTGTTTCCGGATCTATTTCCTCAGAGGAGAAGGGAAATGAAAATTGTGGGGTTATTCAGGAGGATAATCTAGAGCTTTCAATTAAGAAGTTTTGGGAAATCGAAAGTGTAGAAATCGATTATGTTAAAACCAGTGAATTAAATATTTGTGAGGATCATTTTAAAAACACTCATTCAAGAGATGACCAGGGAAGATATACTGTGGCGATGCCGTTAAAAGAAGATCCTTCATGTCTTGGTGAATCCAAACAAACCGCGATTCAGAGATTAAACTCTTTGTGGAAACGACTAAATAGAGATAAAGAATATTTGTCGCTGTATGAGAAATTTTTACAGGAATATGAGGATTTGGGTCACATGAGGGAAATCAAGGCGGGTGGGTCTGGAGTTGCATTTTGTATGCCACATCATGCTGTTTATCGCCCCGAGAAGTCTACAACGAAACTGAGAATAGTGTTTAATGGATCAAGTCCATCAACGAGTAGGAAATCTCTAAATTCAATTCAATTTAATGGCGGACTGGACCAAGAAGACCTCTTTTCCATTATGGTTCGCTTCCGAAAGCACAAGTATGCCTTTACTACGGATATAGAGAAAATGTTTCGCATGATAAATATACACCCAGAGCAAACGTGTTTGCAAAGAATTCTGTGGAAGAAGGGCATAGGAGAACCAATAAAAACGTACGAGTTAACTACAGTCACCTACGGTACAGTTAGCGCACCTTATCTGGCCACGAGAACGTTGAAGCAGTTAGCGATGGATGAAGCTACTAATTTTCCTTTGGCGGCTCCTGTGGTGCTGAGTGACTGCTACATGGATGATATACTTTCAGGTTCCGAGAGTATAGAAGAATTAATCGAATTGCAGAATCAATTGATAGAAATGTTCCAGATTGCAGGGATGCATCTTCATAAGTGGTGCGGTAATTTTCCTGAGATAACTTCAAACCTGCAGGAGTATGCTTTCTTAGAGTCTGATGAGACTAAAGCACTAGGAATAATTTGGAATCCTAGACCAGACTGTTTCCTTTTCAGAATAGAGCAACAAAGGCCAACAACTTCATTCACCAAAAGAATGGTTTTGTCTACCATTGCAAGAATCTTTGACCCTTTGGGTCTCCTTGGTCCAATTATAGCTTGGGCAAAGATATTTATGCAAAGATTGTGGTTGCTGGAATTGGGATGGAGTGATGAACTTCCATTTAAAGAAGAAAAGGAGTGGCGTCAATTTATCGACTCCTTGGAAGCAGTGAATAGCATCTCTATTGACAGATGTATTGTGGTTCACAGAGCGGAGAGCATTGAGTTGCATGCATTTAGCGACGCATCGGAAAAGGTGTATGGAGCATCCATTTATCTCAAGTCTATATCTGCCCTTGGAGAAGTTAAAGTGTGTCTCGTAACGAGTAAAAGTCGAGTGTCACCTCTGAAGCAGATTTCCATTCCAAGACTTGAACTGTGTGGGGCAGTTCTTGCCGCTAAATTGATGAAGAAGGTGAAGGTCGCATTGAAGCTTCAGATTTCAGCTGTGCATTTTTGGTCGGATTCGACTATTGTGATTTCATGGATACATCGAGAATCAAGAGAATTGAAGACGTTCGTGGCTAATCGAGTGTCTAAGATTCATCAACTAAGTTCCCGTGACCAGTGGCATCACATTGCATCGGAACAGAATCCTGCTGATATGTTATCTAGGGGAGTACTTCCTCAGGAGCTTCTTGACGACTGTCTATGGGGGCATGGTCCTGATCTTCTTCAACAGAGTGCTTATTCAACCACCGTCATTGGGGAACCAACCCAGAGAGATGACTTTGACTGCGAACTACGGATGTCTGAGAGAACTCTGGAGACTTCATTGCTGTGTTCCAAGAACTTTGACTTTTTCAACCATCTTATGGACCTTTCTAATAATTATTTTAAGATAAAACATATTGTTTCTTATATTTATAGATTTATTCACAATTGCAATCCAAGTGAAAAGGATCTGCTAAAGCTTAACTACGAATGAAGTAAATGACTCCGAAACCTGGCTTATCAAGCAGGATCAAAGTGGTATTAACTTAAGTGACCCTTCAGGTAATCTTAAATCTTTAAAACATATTCCAGGATGATAAAGGAGTCCTGAGAGTTGGTGGTAGCTGGAAAAAGCTTCCATACCCTACAGCCAAAAGCATCCAGCTATACTGGCTAAAAATTCTAAATTGAGTAGAATATATTTCATAACTTGTATAAGAAATTATTTCATATTGGTCCACAAGGACTACTGAATGCAGTAAGATTGAGATTTGGGCTTTAGGAGGTAGAAAACTAGCTAGGAAAACGTTCATACTTGTGTGATATGTTTCAAGTGTAAACCAATACCCTCTTCTCAAATAATGGGCAATCTTCCGTATGAAAGAGTGAAGATGGCCCCTCCATTCAGTGTAACTGTCTAGATTTGGGAGGTCCATATTTTGTAGCTTACAAAAACCAGAGAAAAGATATCCTTAACAAAATCTATGTTTGCATTTGCTTTGTGACTCGTGCCGTCCACCTTGAAATTCTTTCCGATTTGACTTCGGATGCAATAATGCAACTCTTAAGAGATTCATGTCTAGGCGAGGAAAATGTTCCAAAATTTTTACAGACAATGCGACAAATTTCGTGGGTGCGAATTCTCAATTAAAGGCATTTTATAAGACCCTTAACTTTCCAGATCAAAATCTGGCGGCATATTTCAGTGAAGAAGGCATTGAATGGAATTTTATTCCACCAAGGGCCCCACATATGGAGGTCTTTGGGAGGCCGGCATAAGTCAGTGAAATATCACCTTAAGCGAGCATTGGGAAGATCCCGACTCACATACGAGGAGTTTGAAACTGTGATTATCCAGGTGAAGGAATCTTAAATTCCAGACCAATTACACCAGTATCCAATGATTTTGATAACTTTGAGGTATTAACTCCTGCCCATTTCTTGATTGGTAGATCAATTAATTCTATTCTTGAGCCTATAGTAATTAATATTAAGGACAATAGATTAAGCCGTTGGCAGAAAACAACAAAGGTAATTCAGGTAGTTTGGAAAAATGGAGTACCGATTATCTGAATACTCTCCAACAGAGAACCAAGTGGATGATCGAGAAGGACAATATAATGTGTGGGACAATGTAATTGTAAAGGAGGATTTTACACCAGTTTGCAACGGGCTTTTAGGTGCGTCGTTGAGGTCTATCATGGTTCTGATGGTAAAGTGAGAACAGTCAGAATTAAAACAAAAACAGGAGAATTTAAGAGGCCCATAACTAAGATTTGTATTCTACCTATAGATGTAAATAGTTAAGTCAATTTCTATTTAAGAAATTATGTGTTTTTCATTAAATTGTGCTTTGTAATTTTAACTTTTTTTTTTACTGAAAATTTATTGTACTTTATATATATAATAATTTTGAAAACAATTGTTTAACCTGAAACTTGTTGTGAATTTTGAAACTGTATTGCTATTGTTGAATATTAATATAGCAAGGCCGGGGGGTATATTTCAGCATGCGCAGTGGGCACCGCCTGGCGGTGATTAAGTGCATTAAGAAAACGAGCGTTGAGTCTCAGTGAGAGTGTGAGCGGGAGATCGCACGAGCGAGAGCGAGAATTACGGTGCCCATCACAGTGTTCCGACATACGCCCCGAGCAACAAAGAAAGAGGAGAAATAAAGATATTTGCCACCAACGCAGTCTTATTACTGAGAGTGTGTGAGAGAGAGAGAAACACATAGGGACCACTACCTAACATATTTCATTAATATAAAAGTTTTTAAGCAATTACAATCCTTAAGAATCTTGTAATTGATATTTGACTATACGGAGAAAATTAACACCGAAACTTAAGTTTTAATTATCAAATTTTTAAACGCAATATTTTTTAAATATTCATTTCGTCTAAAGTAATTTGCTTTAAATGATTTAGTTTATTTTCCTTTTAAAGTTTTCTTAAGATATATATATTAAATTTTAGAAGTTCGTATTCACTTTTATTTATTCGTACTTTGATTTAAAATTTTTGATACCTTGACCTTTACGATAAATTATCACCACTTAAGTAATTACTGCTCGAAACGATAAACAAGGAAACGGAAATGAATTCTTCAGATCAGTACCAAATAACTGTCACCGCTGCACCCAATTAAGCATTCCCCTCCCAGCAATTTGAAGATGAGTTCCAGTAAAAATCACCACTTTGGCAAGTTTCCCTTCTACTTTTCGAAAATGGGACAAAAACCTTTTATTTTCCCAATCAAAAAGCCATTATTTCCAGAAACTCAGTTAGATACTAGGTATCCATAAAGGTTTATAGCTGGTGTTAAAGAGGGAGTGCAAAAGGAGAATTAGAAAGGAAAGCGCTTTGTTTTCTCTGAATTTTTAAGGATTTTTGGAGAGGAATTTACTCACCTCTTGACGAAAGCACTCCAGAACTGGTTGCCATCGGAACAAAGCAAAAAGCAGGAACATGAAACGTATAAGTCAGTATTCTGATAGGAGCAGATAAAGACACATACACACATAAGAATAAGTATACTAACTAAAAACATAATTGATTACAGACAATTATTTAATTGATTTGCCTAAATGAAATGAAAATGCACAAAACTGGCAGCTTAGTTGACTGCTAGTATTTTTTTTCCCCACAGAAAAACACAAATAACAGTTTTTAAATAAAGACGAGCACAAACAGCAGGGAAGAAACATGAAACACAAACAAGACGTTGTCACCACACCCCCATTTCCGCTCCTCGTATTTGTGGGGGGAAAGGCGGCAGCCAGATCGGGACGTTTCACAACACAATTGTTCATAACATTGTCAGCAGCTCTGACTGTCATTAGAATTCCGCGAATACTCCAAGACTCTTAAATCTCTGAAAAGAATTGCACCATTTGCGCTCTTCTCTAAAATGCGTCAAAAATTTTAGAGAACATTTCCTCTTCTACACAAAGTAGTTTTATCTAATCAGCTTTTAAAATATTATTGACTATTTGGTGGTGTTAGTTAGTCAGAGAAGAATTCAAAACCTCACTAATAAGTACTGTTCTATAAATTATCTATTAAGTCTAAGAAGGTACCTTAGTGGTAGGCAATATTTAAAAATATTTTAAAGCAGTTAAAATTTTATTCTGAAATGTTATTAGAAACTAAAATAATTACACTACTTGAGGAAACGTATCTGACATTTTAAAGTGGGTTTCAGTGTTAAATAATTTTTTTCTAATTATGTATTAACACACCATTAATTACCTGGTATAAAATATCGCAAACAGTACAGTACAATTTACTGAACATCAAATATCCTTTAAATTGCATAGAAACTGAAACGTAAGAATTGAATTATTTAATTGTGCTATAAAATTTTTTTTAAAATTTTATATAAGTTGGTTAATGAAAAAAAGTTAGCAATTAATTTTTTAACGTTTCGAAATCTCAGTTTCAAAAGATTTTCCTTCTTATATGGATAAAAACCATTTAAGAACAATGACTTATCATACTAAAATATTTCATAAGCATAAATGCAGAAAAAACTCACATCGACTGATAAACTTAAGCGTACAGCTGGATTTAAGCAATGCGGGCAAAATTAACTATTAGGTTGATTTATTTTTAAAAAATTTCGAATTATCATAGCTGCTAACAATGTTTTTCGTTTTACAAGAGCAAATTTTGCGCCCAGTGATTACTTATGCAGCCCTTTTTGGGGAGCTGCAGCCGCCACCCACATGAAAAAATTCAAATTGTTCAAAATAAATACTTCGCGTCATGACTAACGCACCTTGGTACGTTAGAAACGACGTGATACACAACGATTTACACATGGAGCCGATTCTAGTTCATCACTAAGTTAGCCAGGAATGTTTTTAGAACCATTCAAAATCACGATAACCCCATAATAAAAGCACAAACATTATTTACGTATCCACATCCTAAATTAAAGTATGCTTATGCCTTACAAAGTGGGCCTTGCCTCTTAAACCTCCCTAAATACTACATAAAACACTAATTTTATACATCTACAACATCAAATGCTCTAATGCGCCGAAACAGACTCTTAGTGAACTGTCACTGCCCGCCCGCTCATGTTGGTTGCCTCCTTTTTTGCTAGGTGATCGTTTTGCTTCCTTGCGCTTCCTCCAGATTTCTCCCCGGTTCGTCTGCCTTGCGCGGCCACCTCGGAGCCAATTCCTCTGCCCCCACGCCGGGGGCTACTTGATTTTAAAATTTCTGACATGGATTTCTATTCCTCTCAAACTGGGTAAAAGCGCTACGCGCTGTAGACCCGACAATTCTAATTTTAGTTTAGTTAATGTTTTCGTTCGGTCCTTGCATCCGATACAACATATAGGGGACAGAGAATGACACGCACAAAGACAAACAACATAGAACATATAGGCAGACGACAGTTCACGAAATGCTGAACCATTATAATATAAAAAAACAAAGAAAAAATCCGAAATGAGTGTATTAATATGTAAACATTTCAGTTTTTTCCCACGAGAAAAGCGAAAAAAGTTGAAATTGTTGTTTGCAAATTATACATAAACATTTAGAAAGATAAACAAAAATAACGAGAATATAAAAAATTATCTGTAGAAATCAAAATAAATAAATAAACTAGAAAAAATTGTTTTTAAACATTTTTAACTGAATAATAAACAAAAGGAAAAGTATGATTTATTAGTTGCCTTATAATAATAAGAAGAAAATCAATGAACAACGTAAGCTATTAAAATTATTTTAACAATACATTTATATTAAATTTTAAAAAAATATATTATATAACTTATCGTAATTCACAGCTATAAAATTGTAGACTGAAACGCATATTGATTACGTTCAAAAATTAGTAAAATGTACCAACTCAACACATAACTGATGCCTTAATCTATTGTTACAACTATTAAAACCTTCAGCAGTTCGTTGCCTTAGTCTGCGGGACAAACACATAACATAGAAACAAAAAAATTAAAAACATATAAGAAAACAAAACACATAAAAAGTAACACAAATACAGGCTGTCTGGTGACAGGACGTTATCGAGACATACTCCGAGTGATCTGACGGACAATGACACAGGACAACACAATCACAAATAACCGAGTCACAGACTCGGTTACAACACAGAACACAAACACATAACATATATTTAAACACATTTGACATAAATTTTTAAAGTAACATTAGGAATTAAGAATTAAGGTTTGCATTCAATAATTAAACATTTACGCAAAAGTTATATTCGTAGATTAACAACAAGCTGTTTTAAAGTCTTTTAGACGATAATGACCATGTGAAATTTAATTTCGTAATTAATACTACACTGTTAGATGTTTGAACGTGCTGAGAGCGCATAGGTTGAAAACATCAATACACACAAAAATAGATAGCAAAAAAAAAAAAAAAGACAACGGGAATACACACGGTAACAAACACAGACTGTCTACAAAATGTTTCTTAATTACACTCACCAGTTGCGACGAAAACTCATCTTATTCTTAATCTATGAAAACAATAGTTTATAGAATATAATTATATTTATTTGTATCGTATTTCCGAGTCACAGGCTTCTGAGACTTTGTAAATGTGAATAGTTTACCGTAAAAACTTAATATAAGATGTATAACTCCATCAAAATAAATTCACTTTACAACGAAATGTCATGATGATTCTATGATAAAGATGAAATGATAAATTCAATTCAATAAATAATAAAAATTAAAATTCATTGAGTAAACTTTATTCTTAAGCCTTGATAACCATCACCGTAAACAGCTGCAGGATACTTTAAATTTTTATTGTCTTCTCCCTTTTCGTAATTAACACATGATATATCAAGAACAAGAAAAACGTTAACACAATCACATGTCACATGTCTACGTAGAATCGTAAGTTAATTTTGGATTCTATGTCTTGATATGTTACTAATTTGTTAATAAAAACTACTGAACATTGGGATACACCCTTTTCTGTATTTAGATATTAGGAGTTAAAGAGATTATATACATATATTCTTAATAAATTTGAATGATTGGTCTACGTACGTCACAAGCTAGTTTTTTAAAATTTAATAGGCAGTTGTAGTTAAACACATAGAGACTTTTTATTTTAGTGAGGACAAGTATCAAGACGACACAAGACAAGAGATCCTGTCCTCACACTTACAAAGACACATACAAACAAACACACACATAAGAATAAGTATAATAAATAAAACATAATTGATTACAGACAAGTATTTAATTGATTTGCCTAAATGAAATGAAAATGCACAAAACTGGCAGCTTAGTTGACTGCTAGTATTTTTGTTTTTATTTTTTTCACAGAAAACGCAAATAACAGTTTTTAAATAAAGACGAGCACAAACCGGAGGGAAGAAACATAAAACACACACAAGACGCTGTCCACCAGCACCCCCATTTCCGCCCCACGTATTTGTGGGGGAAAGGCGGCAGCCAGATCGGGACGTTTCACAACACATTTGTTCATGACATTGTCAGCAGCTCTGACTGTCATGAGAATTCCGCGAATACTCCAAGACTCTTAAATCTCTGAAAAAAATTGCACCCACTCGCGCTCTTCTCTAAAATGCATCAAAAATTTAGAGAACATTTCCTCTTCTACACAAAGTAGTTTTATCTAATAAGCTTTTAAAATATTATTGACTATTTGGTGGTGTTAGTTAGTCAGAGAAGAATTCAAAACCTCACTAATAAGTACTGTTCTATAAATTATCTATTAAGTCTAAGAAGGTACCTTAGTGGTAGGCAATATTTAAAAATATTTTAAAGCAGTTAAATTTATTCTGAAATGTTATTAGAAACTAAAATAATTACACTACTTGAGGAAACGTATCTGACATTTTAGAGTGGGTTTCAGTGTTAAATAATTTTTTCTAATTATGTATTAACACACCATTAATTACCTGGTATAAAAAATTGCAAACAGTACAGTACAATTTACTGAACATGAAATATCCTTTAAATTGCATAGAAACTGAAACGTAAGAATTGAATTTTTTAATTTTTTAAAAACATATAAGAAAACAAAACACATAAAAAGTAACACAAATACAGCCTGGTGACAGGACGGATCGAGACATACTCCGAGTGATCTGACGGACAATGACACAGGACAACACAAACACAAATAACGAGTCTGTGACTCGGTTACAACACAGAACACAAAACACATAACATATATTTAAACACATTTGACATAAATTTTTAAAGTAACATTAGGAATAAGAATTAAGGTTTGCATTCAATAATTAAACATTTACGCAAAAGTTATATTCGTAGATTAACAACAAGCTGTTTTAAAGTCTTTTAGACGATAATGACCATGTGAAATTTAATTTCGTAATTAATACTACACTGTTAGATGTTTAAACGTGCTGAGAGCGCATAAATTGAAACATCAATACACACAATAATAGATAGCAAAAAAAAAAAGACAACGCGAATACACACGGTAACAAACACAGACTGTCTACAAAATGTTCTTACTTACACGCAGCAGTGCGACGAAAACTCATCTTATTCTTAATCTATGAAAACAATAATTTATAGAAATGAATGATATTATTTGTATCGTATTTCCGAGTCACAGGCTGCTGAGACTTTGTAAATGTGAATAGTTTACCGTAAAAACTTAATATAAGATGTATAACTCCATCAAAATAAGTTTTCTTTACAACGAAATGTCATGATGATTCTATGATAAAAATGAAATGAATAAATCCAATTCAATAAATAATAAAAAGCAAAATTCATTAATAAACTTTTTTCTTAAGCCTTGATACTTAACCATCACCGTAAACAGCTGCAGGATACTTTAAATTTTTATTGTCTTCTTCCTTTCGTAATTAACACATGATATATCAAGAACAAGAAAAACGTTAACACACACAATTTTTAATTAGCTGTTTTCTTCTTGATTTGACAATTATTTGTGCTCTTATCGATGTTATATAAAGTGTTTCGAATAAATATCCATAAAAACTATTCAAATTGAAAAATAAAATACTCCGATAAGAAGATTAGAAGATAAACTATTTCTACTACGAAAAAAAAACTTAACTCAAATTTTTAAATTTTGTGTTACTACACGAAAACATGCTACATGGTAATGACAACCTAATCCTTAGGTATGCTGGAATTATATACGTCTTACAGAAATTATTTAACGTTTTTATTTCATCTAAAAGATAATTTAAAAAAACGAAACTTGAAGATTTTAATGTTGTTTTTAGAAGTAAATTCTTACGAAAGAACTAAATTGAGATTAAAAAGAGGGATACATTACATTACATAAAAAATACTCCTGAAAACCAATTATCTGAATACAACAATATTGTAAAAGTATTAAAAAATTATTCGCCACATTAAAAATTATTACTGTATATATAAGCAGTTTTTATTCTTGAAGCTAGTAATTTAAATTCAATATCTGGTATAAGAAACGAAGTTCTTATCTAATAGCGTTAAGCTTTTCCTAAAGCAATTTCTTTTAATGCTTCAACGCTATGGCTCTTCTACAGCAAAAATAGGTAAAAATTATCTATTCGCTGAATAGTTATTGAATCTCTGTATGCTATATTTATTTATACGTCCTTTTGAGCACAATAATTATTGAAATACTTTAATAAAGATCAAGCGTAGAAATAAAACTAAACATATAATTTGCTTTAGGCAAAGAAGTTTTCACCTTACCTTTCGGAGTACTCATCCTTATGGGCATAACTCTGGACACTTTGCTCTTCAATAAGGAACTTCATTTCTGATAGAAAGAAGCAGTCACAGCTGGAGGTTGTTTTCTCAGCAAGATGTCCAGTGGGTCCGGAGATGACATACACCTGAGGCTATCTTGACATTGACCTTTGTAACACATTCACTGTCTGCGCAATCCACCATCCATCTGCAAGAAAAAAATATCTTTTTTAATTGATTCGGGACAGAAAAAATGCAGGATGTTCATTCTAGAACTCAGTTATGTTTATGTAAAGTTAGATAAAGATACTGCTACGAATTTTTGTAAAGAATTTTTAAAATAGAGTGAATAATTTATGTCTGGATGTGGATTACATTTATATTACTCTATGTTGTATTTATTTTATGTTAAAATTGTATTATTCGAAAGCAGCGCCGTACCTTACATTATAATGGTTATTCAATGGAAATTTGGAGACCATATTGGCGACTTGGTGGCCATTTTGGCAACTTGGGGATCATTTTGTCATTTGGTGAGTTCACTGCCCTTTGGATTCATCTGGAGATTAGTGGAGAAATCTACTAATATCGCGATCTATGATGCAAGCGGATGTTTCTTGAAAGATCCGTGAGACCTATAAATAGGGAGTCTCTATCTGAAACTGAGTTTTAAGTATCATTGCCACGCCTCCCGGATGCCATCGTCTCAGCCAATAGCCATGATTACTTTTAAGCAGAAAGAAAAACCCCACCATCACCATGCCCAACATCAAAGTCAACCAGGATATGGGACTGAGGACTGTTTCACAGTCCGGATCCCCACATTACAACGCCCATTCAACGAAACTGAGTTTGTCGTATTTTGACCATTGAAAAGTAGTATTGATTTGATCGTGAAGATTCGACAAGCGATTAGTTATTACTTCAGCTTTTGTGTAGGACGAACGACTGCTTGTGAATAATGCTTGTATTTTAGACACTGATAGTTGTATCGGAACACCGTAGAGGGTGTGAAAGGCTTCTGAGATTTGTTCTGCGAATATAGCTGCTGTATTTCAAGGATTGTTTTTTGACAATACATTTCCATCTCTCCTGAAGAATTATCTTGCTCTTTGCGACTGATTTCCATACAACTTTGAACCCGTGATCTACGTAACAATACTAGAGCACTATAACTAAACTTGAAATAAACCCCTTCTAAGTGAAACTGTTTTACCAGTATAAAAAAGAGGTCGAAGCATATTTTGTGGTATTTTTAAATGTGACATTAGGATAAGTTTAAGTGAGGGAAGTTCCCCAACAAATCTATTTGCTTTCTCTGTACAAGATTTGATTCTTACATTTAATTAAGATCTTATTCTTTAATATTTACGATACTTCATTTTAAATGTTTCTAGTGTTTTAAAATATTGTTTTTACTATTTTAAGAGTAGAATAAATGTACCTGTTTTTAAAATTTTAAACGGTTTTTTGGGAGAAGTACAACCAGAAACTCCCAGAGTCCTCCACTCACTCAGACAGTGCCGATAAATTTATATAAACAATATATACTTATATCTCTTAAAACCAAGTTCTTAAGAAAAAGTACTTCAAAATACTAAGTAAACATTATTAAAGAAAACTTGTCATCTTTGAAGTAAAGTAGCATTTATATTAAATTTTAATAGACTTCTAATTTTGTAACTTTTAGCTTACCTAAATCGTTATCTACTTCATCATCGCATTTCGTTTCCTGCGGTACACTGCAATCATGGCCACCCATCCTTCATGGCATCTGCAAGACCAACACTCCCGTCCTTAGAACATTGGCCGTGGTTACTGCAACTCTCAGGACAACCATCTGAAGAGAGAAATAATTTATCATTATTCTTTAAGTCATGGATTACTTAACTCTTGTTTTAACCGAATCAAGCTGTGCTTTAAAATCGATATTACTTCAGTACTATCGAATTAGCTCTGGACGTTTTTTTTTTTTTTGCTTTTTTCTTTGCTTGCCACAGTCATTGTATTTTTGAATAAATATCTTCGTATGTTTAAACTTTATTCTTTTGAGTAAATATGTTTCTATTTTTCTTACCCATGTTTAAAAACGAATTAAATTCGATAGGAAAACTACCGTTTTCTTTATTTCTTTTGTTAAACTTGAAATTAGGTACTCCCTACACAAAAGAATTATGATATGATTAAAAGAATTTATTAGACATTTACTTCTTACCAATATTTAATTGATACGATTAAAAAAACTAATCTTAATCAGATTCCAAGTATATTAGTCAATATTTTGGCAGCTTTCAATTAATTTCCGCATTTTTCTGGTGGGAAGCGCCACTTTTGCTAAGTATCGAAGAGCAACATAAAAGGAGAAACTGAATAGAATTTTTAATAAAAAATTGAATTCTTGATTATAGTTCTTAGGGAATATGTATAATACTAAGCGTGTATCTTTATGTTTCTAAAACTTCTGAGGTATTCAAAAAATAGAATTTTAGAGGCTTTTTTAAAAAAAATTGAATTATATGTGTATTTTAGTTTGTTTTTCTCATTTTTCTTTTAA